>JBAMJV010008659.1:0-94809 GCA_037951105.1 Echinarachnius parma
TTAAGGCTAGCCTGATGAAGATCAAAAAAGAGGGACAAAACTACAAAGTGACCAATCAAACCTCAATTATCAGGCTACATTATCACAGATGCCAATATGACATATTATAATTAAATTGGTGTGAAATACCCTATACTAGTATAAATGTGGATATGCTGATGTAAACTTAAGCATTTGTATGAATGATATCCCTCTAAAACTAAACGTCATTTACGATCATATACATTTATGTAAAGTACATCATCCGCTAAGAAGTAACAATGTGCTCGATAAAATGGTCCAAGTCTAAGATGTCAAATGGCATTACATACAGTCATGTAGTTCTTGAACCATATATGTTGTGCAGTTGACAGCTAACACAGGAACTGCCCTGAGCTTCATCAGTGAGAACAGTATTTGAGTGAACAATGTAATGGTTAATGAGTCCTGGAGACATGTGCAGTCACCTGATATAACCATAGCTGTTTAAACCATCAACCTGACCAGTTCGAGGATTCAAATCTTTGGAAAGCTGCCATATACAAGCTGTTTAATAGTGATCCATCTTGAAGATCTTATCCCAATAAAGAACATGCTTCTCCATAGCAGTTTACGTCACCATCAATTACAAGAATGCACGGATTCAAACAGTATTATGTTGTTCTTAATGTAAAGTGCTCATTCATGATACACATGTGCGTACTTCTAGTCCAATGAACACAACATTTTTATAAGTCAAATACAAATTATTATTGTGTGGACTTGTTGAAACAATGATGTACCAATACAACCTTAAAGGGTACGATGGCTCAGAAAATGGCCTACAACATTAACACATATCGTAACATTGTTTAAACCAAGCTTAATGTATATAAAGATGTAGAGTATGTTTGTCTTTGGTAGGATTATCATTTGGTATCATGATTGTTTATTTCCATGCCCATTACCTTTGTTTGATTGTATTATCGTGTACATGAATACAAATAATCTTCCTACTAAACAAATTAAGAATAAATTCGACCTGAGAGTTGAGGTAGCGCTACTGCCTTTGCCCACTTCATTTATTTTCCCGAATCTTTCCCTACACCTACACATAGGAGAAACAATTTGCACTCATTGCTGGCTTCTGTATTAATTCAGTATTAATATTGGCAAAATACATAACACACATACAAAAGGTATTAGTGCATTTTTGTCAGTAGTATCATTACATTTGTATGAGTAAGAAAATCACTTTATTCAACTGTTTACATTGTAACTATATTCTAGGGATCGAGTTACCTTGTTGACAGGTGCACAAATTAATAAGTGATTACTATAATGTGTATTAGTGTGATATGATATGTCCAAGACGTGATGTGTGATAATGTCATGTTAATTGGATGTTTTTTGGCTGAGATATGAACACAAAAGTAAAGTGATATTCACGACTCATTGCACTTACTGTGTACACGGTATAAATTATCCTGTATACAATTTCACAGAGACACACTTCAATCGTAAATATCTTTTGAACGAAATGGAAATTTGAAAAACCAAAACATGTCCCGTGCTTTTATTGCTAAATGAATATGATAAGGTATGAAAGAACCACTAGAGTGTCAAGTAAGTTTTGAGGATTTGGGACAACGTTACTATTAAAGCCTATTTCTTTATTTTAAAAATTTATATTGGTACTCCATAATCTATATCTATTTTCCCTATTCTACATTTTATACATTTCATTATCAAGATCTGAAATCAAACATAGTTTACCTATGTAATGATTAGTAAAATCAGATACCAACAATACACTATTAAGAACTAATATTCTTATGTTATTGTTTTTAATTTGGTATATGTTTTATAATGTTTTATAATTATTTAGTTTCATTTAAAAAACTGTCAAAAATAACATTGAATGCCATTTGAAGAATTTCAAATACAAATTGTGTAACGTTTTAAAAAGTCTGAACATTTCAATGCGTTTGTGTACATAATTGAACGTACAATTATTTGTTGGTTGTATGACACGCGACTTAAAATGAGACGTGACACATTAACCGAAGATATTATGCAGTCAAATCTGGTATCAAAAAATGCACACTACTCAACAGAACACGGATCTGAGCAATTTGATGATATCATAATGCTTGTTATTGTAATTGTGAAAATAGCAGAGACAAACCTTCATGAACCCTAAGGATTTAAGGCGCTATTGACGTACAGTATGGGTTAAATCGTTTGTTCGCGTTTTGAGGACTTCCAGTAGCTAGATCGCGAGGTTGTCCACCTAGGTTGTGATCCTAGAAGGTCCTAGAAGACATTTCTGGTGCAAACCTTTTATAACATTCATGTTTGATATCATAAAAAAGGGGGGTGTTTGCTCCCTGGGTATTATGGCTTGTCCAGGTAAACAGGCTTGATGAATGTGTGACATCGATGCTGTTTTATCGTGGAGGGCACGAAACCCCAAACCGGAGATAGCTGGTCTTGTTAAAGGGCGTACTGGGTAGGTTTTTTTTTTTGGGGGGGGGGGGGGGGGGGATAGGGATGGAGTGGTACCCCAGTGGCAGTAGATATCTCCCTTCATTGTCCCCTCACTGTTCGGGGGCGCCAAAGTAAATAAATAATTTCAGTAATTAAAGTAATTGATCGATTGATTAATAACATCTGAATACACAAGTAGAATGTTGTTATGTACAACATAATTATACTATTTGCACATAACACCATTCGTATTGGTTTACGAATTGTATTAATTTGTTCATTTATATATTAATTCATTAATGTATGTATTTATTCATTAATTTTTGTTCGTATCGATCTGTTTGGCACAAGCTCACCCCCTTAAGGCCTAACGGGGAACATTTCATTTAATCTTGTTTATTTCAATTTAGAACTGTGGCACACTTCAGTAAGGCCGTTGCCCCCTTTTGAATCCTTCCCACCCCACTTGGTTTTAGCCTGTCTACCCCTGCGAACTCGCTCTTACACCACGATAGATTAAACTGGATCTTCCATAACGCATCAACACCACCATAATTGCACCCAATGAGAGCCCCCTTGGCATTTCGTGACCGTCCACCTTGTCAGCTGATCGCTATTGTTATGACGAAAACACGTTGAACGACTCACCATTGAAGAACAAAATAATATACTGTAATACATTTTTGTTCAGAATAAATAATGATTTTTAAAAAAACGAATATGAACTGACTGTACTTGTTTTAAATTAAATAACGAATAAAGACAACACTGCTGAAAAACATGCTTAAATTAATAGCGTTAATTAAGTCCCTATATGAGAATAAATGCCATCCATTTGGTATCAAACGCTATAGATTATATTTCCATTCAATAATAATATGTTAGTTGTAACCACGCAGCATAATCATTTCAACCCCAAATGTTGGACTGTTCCTTCCTATTTCAACTGCATTATAATAATTATAATTTATTCGTTTGTAGAATACACTTTTGCCTATAAAATCTTATCGTATTCTGTCCACGCATTCCATCAGCTAACGCATGCCGTAGCAAACACTATTGGGTAAACAAGGACATATCACGTTTTCCAAAACCATCATCACCATCACCACCGGCCCACAATAACCATAAGTCAATGAAGAAGCCATTGTCAAAACTAGGTGTGGGGCAAAGTGGGGGATATTTTCCATTTCCATCTATTTGTTTTCTTCTCTCCAACAGTATATTGCAGCAAAATATATTTTTTATAAAAAAAAAAAAAAAAAAAAAAATTGCAGGCGCAGTGCCCCCAAAATAAATATGGATCATTTTATGGCACCAAATAGATGATCCAAATGGAATTAACATGTACTGGTAATTTATGTTCATAAACATGCAAATACACCATTTCATTAACCGATGACAATGATAAATTAGTAAATAAATATTTACTTTTATAATTGTCTTTGTCTTGCCATCCGCATCTCATTGAATTATGAAATACGCTAATTTATCCTTTATACTTATAGAATCAATGTATTTTATTTGCCGGTTTATTCATGCTTTTCTTTATAGTGTAAGATATGAATACGATTAAGCCACGATTCGTGTTACATTTGTATTATCTTCAAGAAGTATACTTTCATGAATGTCTCATAATATTATGTCGCGATTAAATAGTTGTATTATAATGTAGTTTAAATGTCAAATTCATGTTTATTGTATACGCCCAAATAGTTTCAGATGTATCTGCATCTTGTGGATAATAAAATAATAAAACCTTTCAAT
Organism: Echinarachnius parma; assembly: GCA_037951105.1. Taxonomy (NCBI): domain Eukaryota; kingdom Metazoa; phylum Echinodermata; class Echinoidea; order Clypeasteroida; family Echinarachniidae; genus Echinarachnius; species Echinarachnius parma. Next base: position 4,216 of record JBAMJV010008659.1, read on the forward strand.
TCAATTCGATTCAATTCAAATAAGAGGGAGGGGGGTGGTAAAAGAGTAGGCGCAAGGCCCCCTATAGGGGAGAAAGTATTCCTCTTGCCCCCTCCCTTTATATTAGACTGTCATCAGTAACTGGTTGCCGCCCAGTGACCGAAAACCGCAGACAAAAATCTCAACTTACACGGGCTTGGAGCGAAGCGGAGGCATGGAGGGGGTCCCACCATAGTGATAGTCTTGTGGTATAAATGATCTATCCCGTGACGTAGTGTCGTGACGTCAATGTATAGCTGATATGTTACTATGGCGACACAATGATAATGATGATGAATGTGTATGTTGGGATGTAATGTGAAGGGATTTTGGCAGTGACGGTTTTTTTTTTTTTTTTTTTTTTTTTTTTGGGGGGGGGGGGGGGGGCAAGGGGTCAAGGAGGCATTGGGTTCCCGCCCCCAGCTAGCACGTCTGCTGTGGATGCCCCACCCCCGTGCCCCCATCCTGTGTGCTCCTAACTACATACATAACTATTTGTCTATATTGCCCCTCCCCCACCCCCATCCTCATGGGAGTCATGCCTTCCTATCCTTGTATATGGGTTGGTATTGGAGACACCACTTGATTGTGACGCGTGTGCTCTTACCAAAGAAAAAAATTTTTTCATAAGTCGGAGAATATTTTCTAAAGATTACACCTCAGTATTCTTCGAGTCATGTTATATCAGGCTTATGGCTCATCATTCTCATCAGCTACCATAATACATCATACCATGTAACATGAATAGAGGGATATTTTCTTCATCAAATACGACAGCCTAAAATACAATCAAATAACGTCTGATTCAATCTTTGATTCGCAAAATATATCAACATTCATACTGGTAGCGGATGTGAAATCACAAATAATACATCAAATAGTTTACCAAATGCATTCACTTTTTGATTGTACGAGGCAATCATAAATTCAATTCACTATTTTGTGTGGCAAACTAAATGTGCATGCATTCTAACACGTCATATAAATGGATATGATTGCATTATCCAGCCTTTTACCAAGGCATTACGGCTGCCGGCTGGTAGACACCCTTTACATGAGCAGCAGCAGCATATACGCGATTAATATTTATCCATGTATTCCTGCATGACATTCAGACGCGAAGACTTGCTTAAAGGCTACGACTACTAATCATTTCTGATATTTGTGGACTAGCCAAGTGACACTTTAATACCGAATGTACGACACACTTCATCCATTACTTTGAAAAGACTTATTATATGATTTGATGGCGTCATAATGGCAGTTTATCTTACCGGCGCCTCCTTAACAATATCAAATCGATCAAACTGAATGTCTGACGCATTGCGAGATTGAGTTATCAGTTTCACATTTCGGGCATGACCACTGAATGACGACTTTGAGATGAAATCGAAGCATAAGGAAAGGAACATTTTCTGATGTGCCTTAATTCTACATTGCATTGTCTTGGTGATCTAAACAAAATATGTCTATATACACAGTCACGTGGCATTCATTGTATCCGCTTTGGTGTATGTATTGTTTAAACATTTGCGTTTATAGTTAAAGGGATATTGTATTTGTGTGTGTACTTTTCTAAAAACAATTTTAACTTATTTATTGACTGGTCTCGATGTCTTACTCTTGCCATTTATCTGGTCACCATGCAAGAACAGCCGTAGAGTATAATGCTCTACAGCTGAATATGGGTTACTATTTTTTTGATCACGTTTAATGTGCTTTTTATCTAAATTATTCTTGCTATATGTATGTACGATTTGTGATCTTCATTTGTTTACACAAACAAAATATGAAGATGTATATGAATCTTCCTGTATTGTTTTGATGTTGACTTTATTATATAGGGAATACAAACAAACGGACAATGTGGCGTAACGAGGACAAACTATTCAAGGTTGTTGATGAAGAGAACTGAGCAAGAGGACGTCGGGGGACTCCCTCCCAGGATAGAGAGGTGCGAGTGAGGAGGGTGGTATTAAGTCTATTTTTTTGTGCAAAATTGAGTTCTACATAGTTACGATGCTGAAGGGAGCATTTCTATGTGATGTTCAAATGTTCAAATAATAGTTATTTCTAATGTTGGAAATATTTATCACAAATAAAAAGGGTGTCTATACAAGGCCCCGAAATAAAAATGATAAACATCAATTATCTCCGAAGAACAAACAAATGACTTAGCGCCCTTCAAGTTATCGACCGACGTTCTGAGACTTATTATTTTGAGCTTCATTTGGGTTTTTTTACATCGTGTTTGTGTTTACTCCACACAAATAAAAGAGAGCTCAGTTCAGGCTGCTTTTATATACAAACCCCCCGAACCGAATCTCCAAAGTACACACAAGTGACAGAGCGCCCTTCTACTTCTCAACCGACGTTCTAAACTAATTCTGTTGAGCTTCATTTGGTTATCCAGTTTCGTTTTCGTTTATATTTTAATAAAAAACGAGCTCAACTGGGATTCTACAACTATAAGACTCCCAACGATTACCATGAATTATCTCCATAGAACAACACAAAGGTGACATATTGTCCTTCTAGTTCTCAACCGACGTTCTGAAACTAATTATTTTGAGCTTCATTTGGTTCTCTAATATCGTTTTTGTTTATATTTTGATAAACAAAGAGCTCAACTGGGATTCTACAACTAAGACTCCCAACGTTTACCATGAATTATCTCCGTAGAACAATAACAAAGTGACATAGTGTCCTTCTAGTTCTCAACCGACATTCTAAACTAATATGTTGAACTTCATTTGGTTCACTAATATCGTTTTCGTTTATATTTTAATTTTTTTTAAAGAGCTCAAATGGGATACAATTAATACTCCCAAACGTTTACCATGAATTATCTCCATAGAACAAAAAGTGACATAGCGCCCTAATAGTTTTCATTCAACGTTCTGAAACTAATTTTTTTGAGCTTCATTTGGTTCGCTATAAATAATTATAGTTTTTGTTTATATTTTAATTACAAAGAGCTCAACTGGGATTCTACAACTAAGACTCCGAAACGTTAATTATGTATTATCTCCGAAGAACAAAAAGTGACTTAGCGCCCTTCTAGTTCTCAATCGACGTTCTGTGAGACTAATTATTTTGAGCTTCATTTGGTTCTCTAATATCGTTCTTGTTTATCCTTTCTCGCACCGCTAGATCCAGACATCAGAAATGACGGGGCCGGGAAAAGGGGTTTCCCACAAGACGAATTTGGTTTGCACTATATATAGACAGTACATCGCAGGTCGAATATTCCTGACACAAACTGATCATCAGGCATCTTTTGTGAAAAAAGTCGAGTCAATTTATCAATCAATAAAACAATATATCAATAAAACAAAGATAGTATATTTTCTTTTGTAAACGTTCATATTTCATATTTAATTTATCATATTTTGTATGTAATATTTTACCGACTTGGTAAAAAAAGGCAGCCTATATAGAGACTGCGAATGGGTTTTCTTATTCCCGTATACTTATAAAGATGAATGAAACAAAAGAAAATACAGTCGAGTCATTAATTTAATCAAATCAATAAAACAATTGAAGTTGATTTTCTTGTTTAAGTATTGTTCTTTTTTCATTAGTTTTTTAAATTTCATATTTGATTTTTCATATTGTAACGTGTCATATTTTACCGACTTGGTCAAGAAACATCATAGACAACAGGCTAGAGGATGTGAGTGGTTTTAGTAATTCCGAATATTTAGATAAAAAGAAAGAAACAAAATAAAACAAAACAATTGTGATCTACCGAAGATGTGGACGTATTATTTCATATTGTGAATGTTGGCAATTGTGCGTGTATAATGTTTGTGTGGTTGTGTGTTTGTATGTTTGGGCAGTGGCGTAGCTAAAGGGGGGGGGGGGGGGGGGGCACATGCCCGCAATAATTTGACGTAAGAAACGTAAGGGGAACATATTAAGTTGTGAACCCCAATAATGTATGTGCCTCCCAATCAGTCCGTATACACGCTACATTACTGTGTTGGGTGGGTGTGAGTGTGTGCGTGTGTGCGTGGGTGCGTGTTGGTGATGTTATATAGTGTGTACGTATGTATATTGTAATAGTTTGTGTACGTGTGTATTTTTGCACGTGTGTGTGTGTGTTCGGTTTATGCGTGTGTATAACCTACATCGGCTGTTAAAATGGGTGATCATTTTCGATGATCATTTTACCGACTACCACACTGTATATTAAAGGCATATATGCGTGGGTTATAAAGGGTAGTCAGCAAATTCCAACTCGACTCCACCGTAATCTCTCGAGGTAAACTCAAGATATATGTTGGATCGATCGAAGAGAGGTGCTTCGAAATATCTGAACAAAGGCCTTCTTATAAAATTGCATGCAGCAAACAAATTTCTCACGCTGTCACCTAGCCATCAAACGGCGGCACTTTGAAGTCGGTTTCGGTTAAGCGTGTTACGTGATATTTTCGCTCGTAAACATCTCTGATGGATCTCCATTCGACTAGTACAAACATTCCGAACGCGACTATTTTTAATGTATTTTTGACTCGGGTATTCAGAAGTGGGACAGTTTGCGATCGCTACTTATAACTGAGCCAATGGGGATTACGTACCGTGCGTAAAAGTGCGCAAGATGGATCCACGCGTCTAATAACCCACGCATATATCCCTTTAACTGTGTAACATAATACTACATTTTATACTAAAAATTCTCGGATAATTGTTACATATAGATAATATAATACTAAAAATGACGGGATAAAGCAATATCAACTGGGGTGCATATGGAACCCATACAGTGCCAAAAACCGTCAGAAGCACGTACATTTGTATAAACCGGGCATGGAAAACTATATTTTTGAGGGTTACAACATTTGCGCTTACTGAATCTAGCATGAAATCCACACAATCTTCTCAATCTTCAACTCAAGCAAACCAAAATTGTGATGTGTTCGCTCAAAATATGAGACTGATGGGTCATTATTAATAAAAGGTCATCACGATTTATTATTCATATTGTTATCTTTGCTACGACTGAAATTGTGCCGCTTTTATTCGGGGTCATCTGACAACAATCTATTATCTTGATGGGACCTTTGTATATATATGGACTGAATTGTTAAACAATTCCGCGGCCTTTTTGGCTTCGTCCTACATATTTTTGACAGGGGCTGAATAATTTGTCTGAATCGTTTCCTGAAGCTAGATGAAAGATTTGTCTTGAAAAAAGTATGCCAACTATTCCCCCCTTGCTTCTATTTGTATCGTCTCGGAATATTTTGATTCAATAATAGATAACGTTGATGGTATACTATCAGCTGGAAAATTATTTCAGAATATAACAATTCATTACAAAAAAATAAATTAGTAATAATTAAATGTTGTTTTTATTATTTGATGCAATATATAGTCTACAAATAGATAAGAATATATATTTACACTATTTCATATAAGGGGTCTGCTGTACAATAAAAGTTAATTATCATCAAATAATACTTCCTCGGTACCATGGCCACAATATACAATTAACTATCAGTCATTATATCAGCAATCAACTGGAAATCTAAGCATCAATCTTGATTTCGAATTCGAATGAAAATGTTTATTAAAAAATAAAGCATTCATAATATGCAATTGGTTGAAATAATTTGTTAAATAAAAATTTCAAAATAATTGTAATATTAATTTGCGGCGCTGATCCTTTTTTTAATATATCACGATGACACTGACACTGTATCATGCGTGCATGCATGTATATGATCATAATATATATCTCATGGAACATTCTTAAAGAGCTTGGAAGGCGAGAGAATAGTATCTCCTTCATCGCCAGTATATTAAAGCCCGTATACAGTGTGAGTAAAAAAACAAACGAAACCGGACTTTTATAGCTTATATTAATCCACAATTCTAAACATATATACAGTATGTTGATATTGTGCATGTGATGTTTTGTTGAAATAGTGATTAGATAGAGAGATAATCAACAACTATTTAAAAACCTCTTTCGTAAATTTTTGAAAAAAAGGAAGCATTTAAAAAAAAATTAACGGCTAGTTCAAAATTATTGTATAATTGTGGGGCCCCACAATTATTACAAATGGTTATGTTTATGGATATTTCAGCCATTTCTGAACCGATTTTGATCAAATACAATTTATTCTGTCATTAAAATTGTATGCTCTTTCCAATACACCAGTTCACAGATAGCATATGTCTCACTTGACCCCTATAGCCATTGAATTCCACAATCATGGGTAGGATATAGAGCCTTTACTCTGTGCAGTCATGTTCAGAGTGGCAGATGGTTGTCATGGGATATCTTTTGTTCCCTTTCATTAGAACAATTTATCAACCTTCGCATCAAGGAATTTCCAATCAATGTACACAAAAATAACAAGTAAAGAACCTTATCCAGTCCTTTCAATTCGATGAATACACAACTTTCTGTGAACTGGTGTATTTGACACTCAGTTTTTCATTATCTCACAAAAAAAAAATTTGTTTAGCGCCCTCTATACCAAAACTCAACTATCCCTTTAAAGTTTATTTTTAGCTGTAATAGCACTTGACGGTTAAATACATGAATATTGGTAATCGGCGATCTACAATTGCATTTACACTATTATACAATGCAGCATCCTTGCTGTTTAAGCACACCACCGTTTGCGACGATCGGCATTCGATGCACAGCAAGGCTTAATTTCAATAGAGCATCAATACAAGTGGCGTTATTCTAATAATAATACTCCCAAACGGTACTTCTGGATATAAATTGCTCGCGTTGGGACAAATTAAGACAGCGGAACTGAAATAATAATACCAATAAAAGTAATAAAAAGGATTGTCATTCTCTCTGCGTGGGCTGCCACATTTCCTAAATGCATAATGCCATGGGCGTATCGGTATTTTTTCCGGGAAGAGAGGGGGGAGGGGGAGGGGTTGTGAGGACTTTGGTACAAATATCATCTTTTTTTTACGTGGCTGCCATAATGTACTACTATTTGTCCCGCATTTGATACGATTTTGTCTCGGAAATTGAATGAGTTTTGCCCCAAAGTGAGGTTATTTTGTCAAAATAATTATGGGATGATTTTCCCCCGATTATCGTTTGTTTAAACTCTCGGGAGCAATATAGCTCTCTGAGCGCCCCCTTATTACCTAGAGACTGTGTTGTCGTTTAATATTTCGGAACAATTATATGTTTGCGGGAAACATTCTTAGCAATGATGAAATTTGACAGTTCCTGGAATATTTAAATTGCTTCTGAACGATTTGTTGTTACTTTGAAGAAAAAAAACAACAACTATGAAACGTGTATGATGAAAACAATTTTATTAACATTTTCCCTCACCCACTATTTTTAAAAACACCCTTTAATCGACAAGTTGAGTTCTAAAGATAGTTCATAACTTAGGTTTAATACCAATGACAATAAGTAGCTGTGACATCAAATGTCGGTACTTTATACCGCAAAATACCAAACGGCCCATCGAACATGTTGAAACATTAATTTATCGAATGAATTCCCCTCGGCGATATTTTAATAAATCAAAACCGTCAAGGTTAGGCGAGATATGGCATTTTGAAAAGTGGAAGTCCTTAAGGAAAAGTAGATGAAAAAAAAAACAGTTACTATTTTGAGCCCAAATGGTTGAGAAATATGACAGGAATATGACCTTTTGAAATCAAATGGAGAGGTCTGATATTAATTTTATTTCAAACATGTTGTCAACGTGCATACCATGGTTAAATGTGAACTTTCATATAAATTTATATCACTATCGTAAAAACAAAGTAAGATAAAGGCACTATTACTTACAAGAATGGTATAATAAGTGAAACCTAATGAAACAGCATTAAAAGGGGGTTGCTAAGAAGAAAAAAAAGACACAGTCAGCGGAAAATTGGGATAATTTTCTTCATAAAATTCTTTCATGTTATTTTACCTTGATATAACAAGATACATGATATACATTAACTCATATAAGATATGACTCATTTCATGGTCACAAGGACCCTCGTAACAAGGCTCAACTGTACATTAGATTATAAGAGCTTGATTCCAAAAGGCGCTAACTCCGTTTGTATAAACTTTTGAGAAATGCGCGTTTTTAGATGTTTGGAAAGTACTAAAGATGGCCTATCATGCATGGAAATTATGGAATTGGGATGATTTCATATTTTGTTTTGCCCACTCAGGATTGAAACCCACGCATTTGAAAATTCACAAGGTCCTGCATCGATGATTGATCATCAGCCACACCATATCATGGACGCCACCGAAATAGCTCAATAAACTGACCTTTTTGTCGATTATAATGGCGGAAATTTGAGCTAGAAACTAATTATGGATAGCGCATCGGCCCCTTTATCGCTTTGGCAGATCTACTGATTTCAGCCTGATTATTATGATGATTATGATTGGACAATGTAGACCGCCCGATCGTAACAACAATGGTGACACGCAGTGACGTCACGAGAGCTCAGGAATGGGGATGGAGGGGTTTTTTTTGGGGGGGGGGGGGGGGGGGAGACGGGGTTAATGCCCCCACCCCCTGTTTGAATTCATGTCCCCTTGTTTCTTACCTACTGTGGTAGAAATTATGAAAATTATACAATACCATAATCGGTGCAGATGATAACTGAATAAAAAAAAAAAAAACAGCAATAACATAAAAAAACAAAAACAATATTAACAGCCATATTTGTGATGATTTGTAAAGCTGCGGCACCCTATAGTGGCTTATTCTTCCCCTCTCTTTTTCCCCTTGTGTGTTGCTCCTTGCTACGTCACTAATGACACGTTAATTGAACGATATCTGATACAATTTGCCCCACTTTCATTTCGTCGAACCCCAATTGAATAAAGCTTTATATTATAACTCTACAACAGAGCATGTTTGTGATTACGATATAACTAGCATAATTGTATAAATTTGTCAAAAATAACGCCTTACGTTTAGGCAAAAAATAGACATGATTATTATCTATTATAAATTCGGCTCATCAGAAATAATAGCATTAAGTTGAATATTGATGAATGGTGGTATTTAGTCAATAATGAAATATTTGATTCGACTGTTTATAATTATTTAATCAGAATTATTGACGATACAAAATAATGCAATTACAATGTTTGCGTGTTTATTATGTGTGTGTGCACTGTATTATGAATGCGTGGGATTTTGAAGCGCATGGACATGAGAAAAAACTATAATAGTTGTATATAAAATATATATAATTTAATAAAAACTACAACTAATTGCTTTACTGATGGTTATCACAAGGCTATTTTTGAATGACGCGGAATACTTTTCCATGAGTTTGACAAAAACAAATCAATTAGGCATGGCTAATGGGATATTTTGTGTACAGAAAAGTTAGCTTAGTTGTCTGTTAGGAAACTATGAACATTTCCACACCTTTTCCTTGGGTTCATGCTCTCCTCTCTAGAATAGTTCTCAACTTATGGGTAAGGATATTTCGTTCGAAATATATATTTACAAATATTTAAATGCACATTTAACCAGTCAGTATTAACTTACTGGCGTCGGAAGAGCAGTAATTGTGCTTATACCATCGCAAAAGTAAAAAAAAACAAAAAACTACGTGGATTGCTATAAAAGAAACCAACTGTTGTTATGTCTGTGATATTTTGTTATCTTTCTGCCTGTTTTGTTATTTAAGATGTTGTTTTCATATCAGGCTCAATTACAGTATCCTTTAATCCATCTGGCGGATGAAAATAGGATGGATCAAATCATGAAATATTCATCAAAGTATTATGTGGAATGTTTATTTGGAATCTCATTTCATTACCGTCTGTTTTTTTTTCTATAGAAATAGTACCTAGCAAAACAGAGACTGTCTGGAAAATTTGGAGCATGAACTGTCAAGAGATTAAAGGGATATAATAACTATGCTGACATGTGCAAACAGTAATGAATGGTTGATGAACTGTGTATAATTTGTGTGATTTGATATTTCCACTGAGTAATGTGTGAGCATTTCACGTAAACGGATATTATATGGCCAGGTCATGAGCGAAAATGCACAGTGATAATCGCTAACTCATTGCATCGACTTTGTACGCAATTATAACTTTCCAGTGGATAATTTAAAAATCCGATTGATTAATACGGTATTCATCGAAATTCACGTGGGTTGTCTTCATGTCGACAAAATGATAAATAAGCCCGAGGCTATCTCTCTCTCTCTCTCCCGTTCTTGGATATGTTTTCAATTCGAATCTTGGGTATAGGCTAACTTTGAGTAGTTATTTTGTTTTCTTAAAATAAAAAAATCAAATGAACGTGGTGCTGTGGAACCACCAGGCTACCTCACCCATATAAGTTGGATACAATGACTTTGCCGTAAAGGTATCTAGTGATATTATAACAATCCACAAAACTTAGAACTCAGGCGGTTCTCATATATACCTCTTTGTATGACAGAACAGACCAAACAGAATACGTCCACATCTTTAGTAGATTGTGAAATACAAACAATTATTGAAGCAAATTGTGCATAGATATTGACGAAAAACAAAACAATACAACGATAAAAACAGTCATGTACAAAAAGGTGAACATTAAGAAATACAACATATTTCCCCAATAAATGGCGTCTGCTGTCGCAATTGTAGTCATACTGTAGGGTGACGTAACACCTCAACCAGTAAGCCCACGCTGTACACCATAATATTCTCCCGACTAGAATTTAAATTCGAACATTACTACTATAGTATAACATGGCAAGTATGCTCCCCGGGGAGTAGAGAGAGTACGCTATATCACTGTGTGGGTTTGCACTGTACATAATGACCATTATAAATGGGTAAATAATTGCGCCATTAGTTACATCATGACAGACATGTGCGCGATATAAGACAATAATAAATTGATTGTCGTCACAACAATAAATTGATTGTCGTCTTTTTATGTACAGTATTATGTTCTTGATATTTTCATTGACACGATTTATCTCAACTTTACTTCAATAGACTGATGAAATCACTATAAAAAATAGTAGTTCACTGTGTTCCTTAAACCCTTTCAGGACCGGTCCCCAAAATACTCGCGGTAAGGTATATGGAAAATGCCAAACGGGTTAAATGTTATCTTTTAGGAAGATCTCGTGTTAGCAAAATAGAAAGGGCGGAAACGAGCCGTTCATTTTGATCTTTCAAAGATTATCTTTCATGACGATTTATATCCCATTTTCTTTGCCCTCTTTTAATCACAATATATTTATGGTCAGTTTCTCTATATGTTTGAATTAAAGATTATCTTTTATGAAGATCTATATTCGTGTTAGGAGTGGAAAATGAAAGAGTGGAATCAACTTTCGTTTAAAGATTATAATTTGTGGACATCTACTCGTGTAAGGGCAGACATAACTAGGCTTAACGATACTTAAAGGGGTAGTACAGTTTTGGTAAGGCTCAACTTTAGTAACCAAACCTGGACAGTAACATTATAAACTAATAGTTATAACTCCACCATGCTCCAAAAGGTATACAAAATTACAAACGACTAAGTAAAAAGCCCGTTATCATTCAAAAAGAGCCATTAAAACACAAGAGGGCGCCTTCTAAAAAGGCATTGGTTTCAACCATTTTTCATACAAAATTATGCATGTGATGTTTTATTGAAATAATGATTAAATAGAGAGATCATCAACAACTATTTAAAAAATGCTTTTGAAAATTTTTGAAAAAGTGCAAGCATTTTTTGAATTTTTTGAAAAAATCCTTTAATTATTTGGGCCCCAAATAATTATAAGATCAGATATATTTATTGATATTTCAGCCGTTTTTGGGTCGATTTCAACCAAATAAAGTTTATTCTGCCATTAAAATTGCATGTTCTCTCAAATTCGACACTCAGTTTTTCATTACCTCACAAAAAAATTGTGATGTGCAGCGCCCTCTCTACCAAAACTAAACTACCCCTTTAACGAAAAGCGTAACGGAACCTGTATTTGTTTAGTACGCTATACGCTATACAACATTGTACATGTATTCATATTCCTGTGTTTTATCATGTTTATTTGACTTCCTTTCATACAGCGTTTCGGAGAAAGTATACCGGGTAGCATGTTTGGATGGATGGATGGATGGATTAGAGTAATACTCTGATTAGGAAATATTGCCATGGTGACCAAGTAATTAGGACCAAGCTTTGTTTGTAATTTAGAATGAAATAATCGGAAGTAGGCTTTCATTTGCACACATATGTTTTAAAATGTGAACTTTAGTTAAGACTTGATAAATAATCATGATTATTATCTGTACTATAAAGTCTAAAATAAATATATATTTTTGGTTTGCTTTTGAATAAGTTTGTCCTATTCCAAGCCTCATAATTGTGTTATGTTAGGCTTAGGATGTAAATTGATGCCTTGACCCATCCCCTTGATCATATTTCAGCATCAAAACGATGTTAAATCTTACAGTACAGTACATAAATGTACTTACAATTATATTAATATCATGGTGAAACTACCCCAATAATTTGAAAAAAATCAATACAAAAAGGGTAATTGCTTTATAGTATTAGCGCGTTATAAGTTTGTTTTTTATGTGCACCCTGCCATTGATAAACTATACAAATGCTTTTGTTATATTTTTCATGGACCTAGCCTCTACCTAGGTTATTGTAACTTCTTTGAATTGATAAACAAAGATGACATTATATATACACACATACAGAAAAGTATTGCTGTAACATAGCCACGGTCATCAACTTAAAGGGGGGGGGGGGGGGGGGGGGGGAGTGCAAAGCAAGCTTCCTTTGCAATTTGTTTAGAAATTAGCATTTCATTCTGTATATAAACCGAACACATAAAGTAACTACCCCCCTAAACAACAGCTCATAATTTCATAACCAAGAATTGTTTCAAGATTTTGTTTCGCCAAAATATTGCTATGGTAGTTAGGAAAACAATATGTAAAAATAAGAGGTTTCCATTAATCCATGGTTGAGTAAGCACACATTTAAGAGAAAATAGTCATATTTCAAAATTCCCAAAAATTATTGCAGCTTATTGAGTATTGAGAAATTTCCAATTGCACTGTTTTACAATTGCAATTGATGCATTTAACCACATGTGCCATTAAAAATCAAAATGGATGGAATTTCAATCAGCATTGTTTCATAAACCATAATTCATGCATTAAGTCACATGTGCTGTTTCACAACAATGTACAGGCATGCGCAAGTTCTTGTGACTTTCATTCAGCCATGAAGTGATGGATATCTCTGATTTTCACACAAAATGTACATATCAACTATATAAATATTGTGGTAAAATTACAGCTTAAAGGGAAAGTTGAGTTTTGGTAGAGAGGGCGCTAGACTACTTAATTGGTTTGTGAGGTAATGAAAAACTGAGTGTAAAATTTGAAAGAGCATAATATTTAAACAATAAAATCATCTTTGTTTGATCAAAATCGGTTCAGAAACGGCTGAAATATCCATAAATATAACAATTTGTAATAAACCCAGGGCCCCGGGTTTATTAGAGAATTTTGAACCAGCCGTTAAAAATTCAAAAAAATGCTTCCTCTTTTCAAAAAGTTACAAAATAGGTATTTAAATAGTTGTTGGTTATTTCTCTATCTAATCACTATTTCAACAAAGCATCACATGCACAATATTTTATTCAAAATGGTTGAAACCGATGAGTGTTTAGAGAGCGCCCTCTTACGTTTTAACGGCTCTTTTTGAATGATAACATGATCTTTACTACGTCATTTGTAATTTTGTGTTCCTTTCTAGTTATAACTATTAGTTTGTAATGTAATGATGCAGGTTTTGGTTACTAAAATTCAGTTTCACTAAAACTGTACTCTCCTTACCAGAACTCAACTATCCCTTTAAGACTATTATTAGTTATGAAATTATAAGCATTTCTTTAGGGGGTAGTTACTTTTTGTGTTCGGTTTATAATTCACTCATGTCAATTACTCTACAAAACTAAATAAATGTCAGCAAGAATAATTCAATTTTTGTTTACATTATATTTTATTTATGAAGTTAGTAATGTAAAAAATAACAATAAATACATACTATTAGCTTCGTTTGCTTATTATTGAGATATGAGCATTTCAATTTTCAACTAGTTCCTTTTCACTCGTCTCAACAAAATATAATACATTTCAGCAAGAATGAGTGCTTCTTTTTAATAAGCTTTATTTCTAACCACACAAAATAACAATAAATACAAAATACATCAATTGTAATAGATACGTCTTCGTATAAGGACACTTCAACCTAACGGGAATGCAGGTAATTAACCAAACAATTATTGGATAAAGAATATTTAAAATACACATATCAATTACATCCAATGGATTTCATTTGTTATTACATTTGCATTTCATGCTAAAGCTATTTGTAATCAGATAGATGGGGGAGCTGAAAAAGAAGCCTTATTTGCTCAGTATTGAGGTACGATCATTTTTAACCAGTATTTATTCTATATCCCCATGTCAACAAAATAGAACAATTGCATCTTTATAATTTAAGCTTTATTTTTAAAGTAGTAATGTAGAAAATAATAATAAATACAAAATATGTAAATGTGTCTTTTTAAATTTTGTGTATGTTGTTTTGTTTTGTTTGTATAAGTAAATCACTTTAACACTGTTCGGGGAACTACGCCTCCACAAGGCCATTTGGCTTTCTTTGTAGTTTCCTATTTTCATTTTGCTTTATACTGTGAATCCTAATGTGTGTATATATCTATGTATTGTTTTTATTTGAAATGAAAATATAAAAATAAAGAAACAAAAATGAAATTGAAATTGAAATTGAAAAATTGAAATTGAAATTGAATTGATTTGAATTGAATTGAACTGAAATTGAATTGAAATTGAATTGAATTTAAGTTGAAAGTTACTAGATCCCTTTAAGATAAGAGTAATACTGTACATAGTCTTACCTGTCTATCCATAAGCAATGTATGAACGCTTCATAATAAATTAATGGCATAAATATGATCAGGTAATGACGGCAAATAGAAAGTGCTATTTGCCATAGGCTTTTGAGACAGTTGAAATAACTCAATATCATTTCTTTTCCAAAACAATTCAGAAATATCTCAATTATGAAGAGGAAATTGAAAACAAAAAATGGTTTTATTTGACAATTAGTAAAAAAAAAAAAAAAAGGCATGAAAAACTTGATGGATCTTCGACTGCGCACAGTCGAAAATGATGCCTCCGCTATTGACGCAATTGTTTTATCAAGCCCAAATTAACATGCACAGCATTGAATCTGTAAAATCAATTTTGATGGTTATCCATCAACCAGATCTTGAGACATCACTATTACAAGTTTTTTTCGCATATAAAATGAGTCTTGTGACCTTGACCTTCCACCTCATGACCCCAAAATTATGGCTACATTGGCTCCCTATGATACAATCAGGTACCAAGTTTGATTGAAACCTGACATTTACATGTAGTTCTTGAGTTTTTACAAGTACAAGCTATTTATGCAATCCTGTGACCCCAAAATTGTATGGCTACATTGGCTCCCTATGATACATTCAGGTACCAAGTTTGATTGAAACCTTACATTCAGTTCTTGAGTTTTTACAATTACAAGCTATTTATGCAATCCTGTGACCCAAAATTTTATGGCTACATTGGCTCTCTATAATACATTCAGGTACCAAGTTTGATTGAAATCTGACGATCAGTTCTTTTTGCCAATGTTACAAGCTATTTTTGCATGTATATTGAGTCCTGTGACCTTGACCTTTGAGCTCATGACCCCAAAATGATATGGCTTCATTGGCTCCCTAAAATACATCCAGGTACCAAGTTTGATTGAATTCTGACATTCAGTTCTTGAGATTTTGCCATTACAAGCTATTTTGGCATATATAATGAGCACTGTGACCTTGACCTTTGACAAGGCTCGACACTCGCACTGGCCCGCTGGCCCGGGGCCAGTAAAATTGCACTAGGGGCCAGCAAAATGTATTAAAGTCATATTTTGGTGGCCCGATCGGGCAAGCAGATTTTCAACCCGACATTGACAAAATGAAAAAGTCTCGTTTTCTTTTATGTCATGCTTCATCTGTAATCACAGGTTTGATTAGGAAAGAGTGATATTTTGAATAGTAAAAAAGCTTACTCATGAAATACTATTTTGGGGCCAGTAAATTTTCTTTCGGGCCACCAGAATAGGGGAAGAAACTATTTCACTGGCCCGACTGGGCCACTGACTAAAAAGGTGAGTGTGGAGCCCTGCCTTTGACCTCATGAGCCCCAAAATCTAATCAGATCATTGTCACCCCAATATGTACACTCATACCAAGTTTGAAATTAATCCGTCCACCGGTTCTTGAGATATCGCGAGAACGAAAACGGGACGGACGGACGGACAACCCGAAAACATAATGCCTCCAGCCACTTCGTTGGCAGAGGCATACAAATAGAGTTGCTAGAGATTTTGTTGATTCAGACAAAATAGATACTTTTAATTATTGTAGTACATTATTTCATGAACCACCTTCAGGAAAAAAAAACACCTTATGTTCAATTGAAATGACCAAATGATAATGTTAAAAAGTACTGGTTAACCTTGACGGGGGCAATATACCTTGCACCTTGTGTTTGTCTCTTCGTTGGCACACTGGCACACAAGATACCCCTGGCAAATATATGGATGCCCTTTGTTGGACTCTTTTTAACCCGTTCAGGACGGGTCCCAAAAATACTTAGGTTGGGGTCTATGGAGAATACATGTTGTAGCAAAATCAGTCAGTCCTGAACGAGTTATTAAAATGGTATCGTTTAGTTTCAAGATATTTAGTCAAACATCTTGTGACATCCGTTGGCATCAGGTGACATCTGTTTGCATCAGGTGACATCTGTTTGCATCAGGTGACATCTCTCCTGACACGCGTTACGTAATAGTGGAACGCATCCTGCTCCTCCCCTCCATCCATGGTGACTTCACCTGCAAAACAGAATCAAGAAATTGTATGAATTAATCAGTTATGATATAAATTTAATAAGACTGGGTTATTTTTCATTTACCGTAAACCGGGGTGACTTTGGCACCCGGGGTGACTTTTGCCACTTTTTGAGATGAATGTATTTTCATCAAGCATCACTTTTCAGAACAAATTTCTTATTATCGGAAATAATATCGCTAGTGATATTCGTTTGTCTCGCAATGTATGGTCAACATTGAATCTGAATGATCGCGACGTTTCGTATGCTACTGCAATACTTTGTCAAGTGATATTAAAGTAACGTAAAACACTCCTATTTATACTCTCATGCGGCTCCAAACCGCGTTATCTCGCATGAGCGAGTTATTCCTAATTGGTCCATAACGGGCAAATTCTATTGGCCGGTGTACACGGGTGCTAAACCAATCAGCGAGGCGCTGGCTCGGCTTGCTTGCTAGGCGGGAACAATAGCGAGCTCGACCAATCAACGGACCGCTGGCTCGCTACTGGCTGGAATCAACCGTTGCGGGCCGGCTGGTCGGGGGGTGTCATGGCGGCGTATTGTACGCATCCAAAATTCGGGTATATCCATCCCGTTGTCTCTATTGAAATTACTGGGATTGAGACGGATCTGTATAGCTTCTTTTACCCTACGTGTGTACCAATGCCGTTCTTGGGAAAGGCAGCGAACCCCGTCCCAATCTGGCTGATGCTGGTTGTCCCAAGCATTTTTCTTATTGTTTCTAATGTAGTCCTATAGGATAATGTTTAGAATCAAAAATTAGTTCTGAAGAGTGAGACCTGATGAAAATACATCCTTCTCAAAAAGTGGTCAAAGTCACCCCGGGTGCCAAAGTCACCCCGGTTTACGGTACTTTTAATATAGGTGTGCGTGTCTATTGATGGCTTACAATATACAAAAGTTCCATGATTGCAAGCATAACATAATTATTGAATAACACATTGGTTTAAAGCACACCCGAGAATAAATTTTTTGCGAGATTTATTGATGGTGCGATGTTTTAATAATTTACAATCTCAGAGACATAATCAATTTGAATTACATTACATTACAAAGATGTTGACTTGTTCACTCGTTACTTAAAACTCATGGCACGTGATGAACGTGTTATTTGATTCACAGTATTCCTATCAGTGAAAAAATACACAAGGGATCTTGGTGATTTAGCCCCCGAAAAGCTGTTTACCCATTCCCTTCAAGTTTCTGAAATCCCCATTGACTTTGTACACAACCCGCCTAGTTCTTGTAGTCAAGAGGTTAAGAGCCCCAATAATATTGCATCTAGAGTATTTGCAAAACAAATTGAAAAGTAGCACCCCCCCCCCCCCCCCCTAAAATTGAAAATTTATTTTTCTGTGATTTGACAGATCTTGGCCAAATATTATGCAATTTGGAAATGAGACACAGGCAACACTGCCTTTGAATATATTTCTGGTCAGTTTCCTCTATAGGGCCATTCTTTGAAAAGTGAAACTTTTTTGGAAAAAATGAAGTTTGTTTTTTCAGTTGTTTTATTCCATTATTAGAAAGATCAATTTCTAAGGTTTTATAAAATGTATATTTTATACTAAATTTTGAAAATGTCTTACTCATTTGCATAAATTGACATATTTCAATAATTCAAAACAAATCATAACTCCAAAACTAATCAAGCTAGCTTATTGGGTTTTTGATGGTTATTTTAAATATTTAGGCATCGATTTCTCGGGTGACTTGCACGATATGGTTGATCATAATTTTTATACACAAATTTTACATATTAACTCTCAAATGACTCTCTGGTTGAAAAGATCGTTAACAGTGTTTGGTAGAATAATAGTTGTAAAATCCTTATTAGTATCAAAGTTAAATTATTCATTTTTATCATTACCGAACCCCTCTGATGAAATTATGAAATTATTACAAAAGTCATTTTTTGAATTTATTTGGAATCATAAACCTGACAAAATAAGTAGGAAACAAATGATACAACCCTATCATTTGGGAGGAGCCAAAATGATAGATATATACTCACATGTTCATTCATTGAAAATATCATGGATGAGAAGATACTTTTTTGGTAATATAGATTCTTTTATTGATAATTTAATGCATACATTTATGCCCAAAAATTGTCAATTGAACCCTACTTTTGGTGATGTTCACTTTTTAAGATTGTCAATAGGTGCAACTAACCCTTTTTGGAAAAATGTTTTTTTGGCTTATAGTATTTTACAGTCTAAAAGTTTTCGAGATATATCTTGTCAGCCTCTATGGTTTAATAGTCATATTCAGGTGAATAACGTGTGTGTATTTTATAGTTCTTGGTACGAAAAGGGTATAATATGTATTAATGATTTGTTAGATGAAGATGGAACTTTTTTGTCACTCAATGAATTTAAATTGAAATATCAAATTACAGTTAATTTTTTGCAATACTTTGGCCTATGTGAAGCTATTAAATCTGGTTTCAATAACCGTTGTGGTATTTTTGTGAAAATGGAACAGCCTTTAAGATTAGATTTAATTTCCCTTATTTGTCAATTTCGAAAAGGATGCTCGCATATATATGCTTTATTATTACAACAAAAAAGGGAAGAATGTAAAAGCTATACAAAATGGAAAAGGTTTTTTAATATTGATGAATCCATATGGCAGAAGTATTGTGCTCTTGCATTTAATTGTTCTATTGATGTTAATTTACGTTGGTTTCAATTTACAATATTACATAGAATTTTGTTTACAAACGACATATTGTTTAAATTGAACATGGTTGAAACTGAATTATGTTCCTTTTGTAATGCTCATACTGAAACAATTACTCATTTATTTTGTGATTGTCAATTTGTTAAAATTATATGGGCAAAACTAGAAAGATGGATTAACATAAGTGCTGGTTGTAACATACATTTTACAAATGAAAATATATTGTTTGGATTAAGAGGTTTAAATAATAGAGCAATAAACTGTTTATTGTTCGTTAGTAAGCAAATAATATTTCGAAGTAAACTAGTGAATAAAATACCTGTATTTTCTCACTTTAAATCAGCTTCAATTCATATTATAAAAATGAAAAATATATATTTAGTTTGAAAGGTCATGGTAAATACTTTGATAAAAAATGGTTTTCCTTGAGAAGTATGTTTTCTGATATTGTTTAATTAGTTATATTTATACAAAGAAATTATACGACGGTTCATTTATGGTTCATTTATTGTTATTGTTATGATATGCTGGTAAATGTCATGCTATGTTTAATTTTGTTTTACTTATACCAATAAATGCCCTGTGGAGGGGAAAAAAAAAAAAAAAAAAAAAAAAAAAAGGTAGCTTATTTCTTTTACTCTCCTGTACACGTTGATACCAACTTTGTGACAATTGAACTTTATGTAATTATCTAAACCTGATATTTGTAAAATTCCCATTTCCATTCACATTGCACATGTCACACAGGCCAAAATGTCACACACGTGGCCCAGACATCCCCACATAATAACATACATTAAAAACAATTGTTTGAGTAAAAAAAAATTTTGTAACATTTTCTTACTAACATATACCTGTTGTCTGATACTAATATGAACATTTAAGCTTTTCATATCTCACAGGATTTCCAAAGTGAAATTGAGTTTTTAAAAATTTCTTCAAAAATGCTCTCGTGCAAAGTCACACACGTGACCGATGCCATTTAACCTCTGTCCTTGGGTAACGTAATCTAAATAAAATCTTTTGTGTTACACTTGAAAGACTTCAACATATGCAAGTCATATATGAAGTTCACATCATCATACCTCCTATACTTACTGAAATATTAGCATCCTATTTCAAAAAAATTCATATTTTGGGTCACACACGTGACCAAGAATGGCCCTATATTTGAATCTAAATTAGTCATAAACTGCTATTTAACACAAAGGAAACTGACTTCCCATGCTTTCCCCTATACACACATCATCAAAGATAAACAAATATCTGGCAGACTGGCACTGATGTGAACATCGCTTGAAAATTCTATCAGAAAAAATAAATGAGGAATCACGTTAATATAAAACCTGCTCCTCATACCTGCCAACATTTGAAAATGAAAAATCTTACTCTCATGTGAGCGAAGCGCGCATCGCGAGCGCGAAGCACGAAGTCCTTTGCGGCCGGGGTCCAGCTCTAGGGTTCTAGATGCTCTCTTGTGCTATCTTAGCCTTATTTTTTAAACATATATGACCACACTGAATGAGCAATACTTCAATGATAAAGATCATGAATATTTTGGCTTAATGAGCTTTATGTATGAATGAGCTATATGTACATGTGTATATGTATGCACATGTATATTTACTTTTTGAAAAGAAAGAAAGGAAAAAAAAAAAAATAAAAAATTTCCCCGACTGAAAAATCGTACTCGTCCGATTTTTAACCCTTTTTTGAGTAAAAAATCGGACTAAATACGACAAAATCGGACTGGTTGGCAGGTATGGCTCCTGTTTATATTCTAAAATCCCCCTAGACTTTTTATATTTAGCAAATTTGTAACATTTCAGTGGCATTATTTACAGTGATCACTTACATGTACAAACTTACAACGTGATAATTCTAAATAACGGACTTGGATAGGCACCTCACAAAATCCCACTCCCTAGCTCTCACAGATTCCCTTATAGTTGAAGATCTAAATTATTGTCATTATTCATTAAATAAAACAGTTTACATCAAATTAAGGAAGCAATTCTTAACTTACAATCATAAATAATAAATCCATTATCACATGTACTGTATAGGAAAAGCTGGAAAAGGGTAGGAAAATAAATGGAAATCATAAATCAACAGTGTCTTCTAGTGTCTAAAGGCCCAAAGTGGTTTGTTAATCATTATACCAACTCCTAATGTCTCTGTGTTACTGTATCACAAAATAACCCCTTGTGACATTTCAATCCTTCAAATATTCATTATCATTAATTTATTAGTAGAACTTTACTGAAATATTTGCAGAAGCCATTTGAATAATTGGTATTGGCAGGATTCAAATGGCACAGGAGTGCATTTTCTGAAACACTGAGACGCTTTGATTAGAATTGCCCATCCATAGTAATCATCACTATCGAGCTAAGTACAGGGGGGAGGGGTGTTTCACAAAGATCCAAAGTTGAACGTAACATTACGCTGGACTTAAAAAGTATGGAAAGTCATTATTTTCTTTGTAAAGTTATTAAACAAGTTCTTTAAACAAGGCCTACAATTTTTGATAAAAATCATTAATATTTATCAAGTTGTTTAAATGTAAATTTTTAATGAAAATTTCAAATATTTGCATTTGGGTTCTTGAATATGATTATTTATGAAGATACAAATGGCCTACCATAATATCAAGTCCAACTTAGGTTTTAAGTTCGACCTGGGATCTTTGTGAAACATCTCCAGGCCTTGATGAAAGCGCCTCGAAAAAGGCCCCCTCCCACAGATTTCCTTCCTGTCACGGATCCAAATTATTGCCATCCTTCATTAAAAAAAAAAGTATCTAAGGTAGCTGATCCCGTCTACAGTAACAAGGGCTCTGAGCAATTTAGCAAAAAGAGCCACCACAAGTTATAAAAGAGCCCAGGCTGCAATTTGATGTATCGTCCAATGTAAAACAACATTTCTACATACTATAGTGATGCTATATTTCTATATTTTACACTCAGTTTTTCATTACCTCACAAAAAAAAAAAGTAGTCTAGCGCCGTCTCTACCAAAACTCAACTATCCCTTTAAGCCCCTGATATATGTTTGGTACAACCAAAAAAATACTATTTAAAAAAATTTTAAAGGAAAAATCGCCCTCATGAAAATGTCCACGGGGGCTATTTGGGGCTCACCGAGGCCTTTTTTTGTCTTGTCTTGTATTGTTTGTTTATTTGTTTTCTTTTTTTGTTCAATATCTATTTTTCTCAGACATTGTAATACATGATTATAAAGATCCTGTCCTATACTGAAGACAAGCATTCTCAGTCAAATAAAACAAACATTTTGCTTGTGTGGGACTAACTATTAAATGTGATATACACAGCAAGGGCGATTTTATTTTAAAAGCAATTTCATTATTTTTTTTTGGCTCACAGGGGCGATTTCAAGGGTTTGGGGGGCAAATCGCCCTCTGCCCTCGTGTATTTTTTTCACTGGTTTGGTATATACCTTAATAAATACAGTACATAAATCAATGACTGGATAGGTGGGAAATTAATGGGAATGAGCAATGGTATATAGTGCTGCTATTATCATAAGTCCCATTAAACTCAGCCTTGACTAGACACCTTTAAAAAGGCCCCCTTGCCTCCCACATATTCCCTGATTATCAAAGATCTAGGATTTCTTGCACTTAAAGGGAAACATAACACTGCAAATTTGTGCTTGCTGTTACTGATAACTGCATAATTCCTGTCACTTCTTGTTGTATATTTCCTCTAGGGTATCACTAATAATGGAAATAATCAATCTTTTTGAAAACACTATCAACTCTTTTGACTGACCACTGGAGGCTGCCACGTCTCCAATGGTACCGAATGAAAGGTGAAAGCGTACACTAACAAAAGTGGGTTATGTAACCGCTGTTGTTGTATATTATATGCTGCTATGTCAGTGGTTACATAACCCACTTTTGTTAGCATGGCAGCCTGCAGTGTTCAGACAAAACAAATAGTGGTTTAAAAAACATTGATTATTTCCATTATTATTGATGCCCGAGCGGAAATATACGACTAGAGTTGACTGGAATTATGCACTTATTAGTAACATTAAACGAAAATGCAAGCGTTTGGCTCCTCTTCAAGTGGACATTGCATGCACATTCTAGTAAACATATCAGCTCCTGAAAAGCAAGAAATACTGTATGTAAATATGATATATATACTTTAAATAGCGTCAATAGCTTTATTCTTACTAGTTTTATTCCAGTAAATACTAACCTTTAATGTATACAAAACGGCCCCTCCCACATATACCCAGTAATCAAAGATCTAGGATTTCTTGCACTTAAAGGAGGGGTGCAATCCCGGCTTTGATTCAGGTTTATAGCTTTAAATATGTGCCTTTATTGATATAGCACACTCTTTTTTTCAAAGAAATCCTTAAGTTGGGAAAAAAAGGTAAATTTCATGCAACTTTTTTGCTTTATTACGCATCGGCGTTCCATGCTCCTAAAAAAAGTCATTTATAACAGAGCGGAAATGTGCGCACGTGTCACCCGATTCATGACATCACTTGCAGACCGCAACGCGGAGGAATGTGCATTGTTTACATGCAGAGCCTATGACTTGCTTGTAAAACAAACTCGTTTTTGCTTGTAAATTGAGGTTTTACTGAAAATGCTTAAGAATTGCTAAGAAATGAATTGTAGCAGGATGCAGCTACACATCTGAGTGTATATCGTCCCATGATATAAACCTGAACAAATGTTTGCAAATATTGAAACAAATGGAAATAATATCTCTGTGTCAACGTGAGTATTGTACTCAGCGTGTACGTCTATGACCGAGCTAAACTGCGATTGCCTGCCGGTGACGTCACAAAGATGACGTCATTTTTTGTTCGCCCGGGACTCAGTTTTTTTACGGGGGTTCCGAAAGAGAATTTACAAGTTGATTTTTTTATTTTACCGGGTTTTCCCACGAGGAAAATATGTTTGTATTAGTAATCTTCATGAAAATCTACCTTAGATACAGTAAAACCCAATTTTGAGGCAGTTTTCTTGTCACCATACCTTTAAGCAAACATTGCATGCGCATTCAAAACAATTCAAATACTGAGTAGGAGGAAAAATATAAATAAGCAAATATGATATTGTCAGGCTGAATAAGGCACCTTAAAAAGACCCCCTCCAAATATATTCCCTGTAATGAATTCTTGCATACGATTCAAGAATATTGCAAGTACATTCTAAACAAATTTAATACCGAGCAAGCAGAAAAATATGAATGAGTAAAAACAAAAAAATTACTTTAGTTTAAATAACATTTCAAAAGCATAATTCCTAGTATTATCCCAGCCTTGGTTAGGCCCCTCAAAAAAAGGCTCTCCTCTTTGGCTTTATGTTGCATGCACATTTTATACAAATTGAATAGCCTACTGAGCAGACAGGATAACACATTTATAAATGAGCAATAAAATGATAATAATTACAATTTGGAGTCATCACCTTTTCCAGTGGTTACAAATTTCCCAAGTGATCTAGGCTTTAAATAACGACTCCCCCTCTAATTATCTTGGGATACACAGGCCTTGCTTTATTCAAGTGCCTCAAAAAGGGCCCCCTCCCACGGTTTCCACAAAGTCAAAAACCTAGGATTTCCGGCTCCCTCTTCCATCATGTGGGTGGCATATTCAGTACCATGTCTTAGGATGACTTGGATCGGTTACAAACAAACATCAATAACTCTCTGAAAAAATAGGATGAGGCTCTACAAACAAGGGGCTACTGGTGAAAAAATATATTGGGGTTCAGAGCGAATAGTATGATTGAAGTCTCAAATATATCACTTTTGGAAAAAATATTCTTAAGTTAATGGATCACTTTAAGATATACATTTTTTTTGTATGATCAATATTATTGCAGGCAGACATCAAATAACAATAAACAAATTTATATGTAATGTACAACAAATTTGTTTTGATTTCCTTTGCTGATATTGATAATTTTTGTTGTGTTTAAACTGATAGCCTTTGTTATGGTTTTGCTCAAAATTGTAAATGTGCCTTAATTCAATTCAAACAAGTGTCATTCATTCAAATATTGATACAATTGAGCGCACAAGAAATCACTCATTACAATTTAAATTCATACAAACGGAAGTGTGAATGTACTAAATATAAAACGAGGATCATTCATTACAATTTCCGATTGATACCATTTTGCACAAACTCACATCGAGCTTTTGTGTACAAGGAAAAGGCATAACAACGGGTGTTACACTTTTTTTTCATAAAAGGAAATTAACATGATTGTAGACCAGGGCATTTTTCTGTGAGGCTCAAGTCATTAAACTGTTTGCATTTTATAATAACAAACAATTGATACTATTTTTCACCAAAGTAAACATGACTGTAAAATAGGGCTTTTAATTATGATTCATTCTTTAAAATGTTCCCATTTAAAAAATATATCATAACAAATAATGGATACCATCTTTCACAAAAGGAAACATGGCTGTATACTAGGGCATTTTAATAAGACTGATTTATTTTGCTATATCATGTACGAGGGGCGTTCAATAAGTTCATAGCCCAACCTTGAAGGAGTCAAGGTGCAACATCGATTAATATATACAGGTGTTCTTTCATCCATATAATACTGATGTACAGCCAAGAGCTTTTTGGAATTTTTCCTGAGGGCCTCAAGGGCCTCCTTGAAGATGTCTCTTAAAGACCTCTCAAAAACCTACATATTGGCAGATTTTGTCTCATTATCCTCCTGAAAATCACAATCTTGGGATTGTTTCTTCATATATCAGAAGAGATCTAACGATACCAGGTTTGGGGGATAAGGAGGAATCATCAACAAACCAATCCCGCTGTTATTAGCTTTTCAAAAGTCACCTGGCTCTTGTGAGCAGGCACATTGTCCTCGAGCAGCATATGTCTCTCAACAACTTGCATTGCTTCATTTTCCAACATTTTGCAAGTGACTTTTAATGGACATTGCATCAATAAAAGCCTGTCTAGATCAGAAACAGAATACAACTGACCTGGCTTTGCACCACTGACCATGTGAAGGATAAAACATTGCATACACAACATTAGGTAACCCAACTTCCTGCTCCTTCATGGTTGGGCTATGAACTTATTGAACGCCCCTCGTATTCTCTAAAGACCCAAGCCCAAGTATTTTCGGGACCAGTCCTGAACGGGTTAACATTTTTACATGTTAACGAACAAAAACTCATCGTCTAGACGTCTACAATAGCCTCTAATGATATACTTTTCAAAAGATTGTGAATCACGTGTGCTGACACTCGGGAGTGCAAGCATTTCAGAACACTTCATTGAAAAACTAATAATCCTTGAGCTGTTTACAGCTACTCCACATTTGTTTGAATGGTGTACTAGAAAAGGTGTAGATCATCTATCTTGTTAATTAATTGGACTGCGCTTTGTGTAATGATGTACATTAATTGGAAACATGAGGTTCTTTCAAAAGGCTTGCAGCCATTTTCCTTTGTGAAAAGTGGTATCATTTTTGTTATGAATCTTATTTTTTATTGTTCCTTTCGTTTCTAAAAAAATAGCACAAAATATGTTGAGCTATGCCAAGTATGTTTCCAAGACAGAAAATGATACTGGAATTTGTTGCCATAATTTCTTGAAGACTGTTTTACAATCTTATATTATTGGGCATGTTCTCAAACTACCAGTATATTTTTTTCTCAAAATTCTGATTATTTGTTAGTTTTTACTCAATGTTTGATTTTAGGTCTGCCAAAGAGACAAACCAGTTATAACAAACCCATTCAGGAATCGGGACTGGCCCCAAGTATATATTCGGGCAGGGGACTATGGAGAATACATGATATAGCAAAATCAATCAGTCCTGAATGGGTTAAAGTACAGAGATGCATATATACATACAGTACATGTATTGATCTAGATTTACTTTAGCAGAAAACGTGCTAGGGACAATTAATTAATCTTCAACAGAAGCATATCATCATTACCAATAATATGTGTTGAACAAAAAACAAGTACTGCATTGCACAATGATGCCTCTGGCACTGAAATGGAATCAATATCATTTCACAATTCTAGCCAAACAAGAGAACAAAATATTTTTTCAATTAAAAATCATTCCAATAGATCCTTTTCCGTGAAAAAGATAACATCAAATTATACCTTCATGGCTGTTTTCTTCTTTGTTGTGTTCATTTATATTCAAAATAATTACAAAACCAATATAATTACAAACAAATTTCCAACCTTTCTAAAATACAAATGATGCATTTTTAAGGCCTTTAGGCCTATTTCCTTCTGATACATGGCTCTAATAATAATTAATTTTGTTTGGCCTCTGACGAAGATTCTGCAAGGATTGAAAGCTTAGACCCAGACTCTCATGTTATAACACTATTAAAGAATTTTTTTTAGCACATACTAAGCAGTTTTAGTAGTATTTTTCTTTATGTAAAAAACCTAACGTTAGTAACGATCTTAAAATACAAACTATTCAAATTGAATTGAATTAATTAATATTGAATTAGTAATGAATATAATTTTCTGTCAAAGAAGTATCTATGACCACATCATGATCATAATCATCATCATCATTATCATCATCATCATCATCATCATCATCATCATTTCAAGTAGGGGTTGTAATCTTACCTGCATTGCTGGTAGGGTAGCAGTCTAGATGGGGCGTGGTGCTGAGCTGGTACACACAACTCATCTTGTCTCTTCTCCCTCCTGATCCACTGTATCATCATCATCATCATCATCATAACCACCACCATCACCACCACCATCACCATCACTATCTTCGTCGTCACCATCATCATCATCATCACCATCACCATCATCATCTTCATCGTCGTCGTCGTCATCATCATCACCACCACCACCACCACCACTACCACCATCATCATCATCATCATCATCATCATCATCATTATTTCAAGTAGGGGTTGTAATCTTACCTGCATTGCTGGTAGGGTAGCAGTCTAGATGGGGCGTGGTGCTGAGCTGGTACACACAACTCATCTTGTCTCCCCTCCCTCCCGATTGGCTCGTTGTCAGTCTCCAAACAGTGGGCAACTGACTATTAAAGAAAAAAGCTATTATTAAAATTCATTAAAGGGATAGTTGAGTTCTGGTAAGGAGAGTACAGTTTTAGTGAAACTGAATTTTAGTAACCAAAACCTGCATCATTACATTACAAACTAATAGTTATACTAGAAAGGAACACAAAATTACAAATGACGTAGTAAAGATCATGTTATCATTCAAAAAGAGCCGTTAAAACGTAAGAGGGCGCTCTCTAAACACTCATCGGTTTCAACCATTTTGAATAAAATATTGTGCATGTGATGCTTTGTTGAAATAGTGATTAGATAGAGAAATAACCAACAACTATTTAAATACCTATTTTGTAACTTTTTTGAAAAGAGGAAGCATTTTTTTGAATTTTTAACGGCTGGTTCAAAATTCTCTAATAAACCCGGGGCCCCAGGTTTATTACAAATTGTTATATTTATGGATATTTCAGCCGTTTCTGAACCGATTTTGATCAAACAAAGATGATTTTATTGTTTAAATATTATGCTCTTTCAAATTTTACACTCAGTTTTTCATTACCTCACAAACCAATTAAGTAGTCTAGCGCCCTCTCTACCAAAACTCAACTTTCCCTTTAAAATGACAGACACTATTACAATAAGGTTTAAAGAAACAAAGACAATTTAAAAAGGATCTATTTACTTTGTTGACATACTATGTGGAAAAGTTGATGAATGTGCACTTCTCTGATCTAATATGTCCACTGATGTGTGAAAAATGCATGGTAAATGAGGGACATACGAACGAGTAATGAGCAGAAATGCAAAGTGATATTCACTTACTCATTGCACTGACATTGTACAGTTTAAATTCTATACTAGAGATTTATACATCTGAACACTTCAATTATACAATATCTTTACAAGGAAAGAATAATTTGAAAAAAAACAAAACCTGCTCCAAGGTAATATGAATACAACAAGGTATCTGAGAACCACTCAAGTTCTAGGTACATTTTGTGTAATGTAACTTCATGTAGATCCCTTTAATAGAAAACCCCTAAAAGTTGTTAACTGTCTTTAGCTGTAGTAGTGAAGGCCCAGGGAATTAAAATACTTAAACTAAGTAGCGATGGCCAAGGCAATTCAAATACTAAAACAATACATAACGTGTGCCCTCCCCCACAAATGATTTAAGCCACATTTATTTTAAGAGCCCAGAGCTGGATGGTCTCTGCTTTCATAGGATCAAAAGCGAAAGTGAATTACGTTCATCAATCAAGGCATTTCCAATCAAGAAAATGTCTCTTTAGCCGACACCCAATTCCCACAGAGGTGAGAAATCAGAACATAGTTAGCTGTGCATTTTCTGGTTGCGTTTAAATAATCTTGTCTCGCGCAAAATTGGCGTTTCTAAACGTGTATCAGACTTATCCATACTCTTGATACAGATAATCCTAAACATGCATTCCAAAAAGCGGATTCTGTGCTAGACAAAGAGTATTTCATTTCATACCACTTTATTCACATTCTTCATAAAAAAAATCAAAGGGTTTTCTATAGCTCAGTCGGTAAGAGCGCCGGTCTAGTAATCCAGAGGGCTCGGGTTTGAATCCCGCTGGAATCCCATTTGCTTTGCCTTTTTCAGTCATATTATATTTCATGTCAGTTTCTCTATATGTTTGAATTAAAAGATAAAATACATCAACTTTTATCAGAAGTTACTATATACATTACATAAAAAAAAATGTCTAAAAGAATACAATAGCAAATTAAATCAATTGAGAATATGGGGCTGAAGCCTTATTTGGTGTTGAGTGTTGAGTGTTGAGTGTTTACCCCGATTGAGAAATTAAAGTAGTAAACATTATAGTGCAGTTGGAAGTGTTTTTCAATTAATCCAACAGAAACTTTAATCAAATAATCTACTGCATACATGTATATTCCAGACAGTGTACATGTATCTTACAAATATCTAACAAAATGTAATGTATGACTTGTCAAAGTAAGAAAAGAGAACCTCGTCGGAGTATAAGCACAAAATCAATCTTAAATCAAACATGTCTCGGGCTTGTAAATCTTTTCTCTTTATACAAATAATACTGAAAAACATTCCAAAAAGATGATTCTGTGCCAGACAAAAGTATTTAAATGCACACTATGACTGCTAAAAAAGGAGACCGATCAAATTAAAGTTTAAAAATAAATCCTATACATTTAAATCTTGTATCAGGCTTATCTTTTTTCTTGATACAAATTATCATTCAAAAAAACATTTAAAAAAGCTAATTCTAGGCTGGGCAAGATTAGTTTAAAGCCTCCACACCAACATTTGTTTCTATTTGGGCAAGCAGAATCATAACTTTTCAAATTTTACTTGCCCAAACAGAAAACTTACTTGCCTGCTTACTTCTAGATGAGATTTACTCATAAAGAATTTTATTATTCTCTCCTAGTTGAGCAAAAATTTAGTTGCCTAGAGACAGAGTATGAGTCAAAATCAATCCTTAAAAATACATTAATGTGCATCATGCTTTTTTTCCCTCTTGATACAAACTAAACATACATTCCAAAAAGCTAATTTTTAGCTGAACAAAGAGTATCTAAATGTATTATTTGAGTGCTGTAGGCGAGAAAGGAGAATATTGAAAGTATAAATCAAAATAAATCCTCACAAATTATTCATGAAATGAGAACACGCTTTATCATGTGTATGAAGAAACACTCTCATAAAATATTCATCGATGCAAAGCAGTGGTCCAAAACCACTTTAGCAAATGACCTAGAAATTTGCCTTAATTTTCTTCTCACATTCCTCAGGGACAATCAAACAGTAAACAGAAGCTTTACAACAATTTAAAATCCTTATGAAACCTACTGAATCCTTTTGTGATCAAAGAAATTGGGTCACGACTAAAAGTTTGTGGATTGTGGATGTGCATGAACAAGTTTTGTAGTGACTGTTAAAACCTACAAAAACTTAGAACTCTAGCAGTTTTTACATAACACGTCATATTTGTATCACCTAAAGAAGCATGGAACAGCTTGTTTTAATTAAGTTTCCATTACTCCACGTTAGAATTTATCTTTTCAGTGCAATGGACACAAATTGTGTGTAATAATTCAACGGTCTTCATGAATGTTATCAGTAACTGAGAGGGGTAAAATGCTTGATTAACCTGTTGCTAGTTACAGGAACCAGGTGGTCTAAACTTGTACAAAGTCTATTGGGCTTTCAGAATCTTGAAGGGAATGGGTCACTGTAATATGTACATCCTGTACAACACGTTCATATCTCCTATAGATCTCACTTATTTCCCCACCATTCTCTGAGCTGAATACTCTTTGTTCTCTTTTTTTTCATTACGTCACCTACACTAAGAGTCTAGACCCCATTTTCCCAAATGTCGTTCCCTTGTTCTACTTACTGTGCTCAGTATTTTCAGGACCAGTCCTCATTGAATTCACCCATTTCCTTAGAGATTCTGAAATCCACACAGACTTTATACATAGCCTACCAGGTCCCCAAAGGCAAGGAGTTAACAACGTCTGTTATCACCTGACTTAGTAAAATACAGTGCATCAGCTGCCATGTAACATTTTTAACTGTTACATGGCACTGTTAACCGGCCAATTCAGATGATAAAACAGTTGTTAACTTTGCTGTCGGGAGAATCATGGAATGTTCCCCTCGGGATTTAAAAAGCTATTTCGTGAAGAAAATAAGTCCCTCAATAGCATTTAAAATCCCTCGGAGTGGAACATTCCGTGCTTTTCCCTCCACCACCAGTTAACAACTGTATAATGTTTATTTTTTGTTTACATAGACTATGTAGTCTACAAGGCTCTCCCTTAGCTTTTCTTTCAGGTGGCCAAAATGACACATCCGATATACTCTCACCATAGACTTGTGTCTTTGTTGGTGGCCAATACAGAATTTCTAACCCGTTTCTAGTGGCTAAAAGAAAGTTCAGGTGGCCATTGGCACCCGGGCCACTGCTAAGGGCAAGCCCTGGTCTACTGTCTACATCCATTTTTTCTCCGTTTAGTCCAATTGTTACTTCTACAAGTAAACCTTCTCCTTCTCATCTTCTTGACATTTCTCTCTCTGAGTTTAAATGCTCTTTCTCTTGTTCACTCTCCCTCTCTCCTTCACTATTTTCCGAAGCATTCAATCAACTCCTTCCTTCCAGGACCCTGGTTCACCATGCATTAACTCTATTAGAATTCAAATAACTGGTATGGGACTGGTTAAGCGCTCTCATTATGTTCATTCTGTTCATTCATTATGCACCGTTCTCCCGAACTAATCACAATAATTAAATTTGTTCCCCAACTCCTAGAAACAGATTTTTAACCTTGAGTCGTATGCGAGGGAAACATTGTTGAATCATCGAGTTGCATACTGTATAAGGATAGCCTTCAGAGAATTTCATAATTGAATTTATAAAGAAAGAATCTATTTTTAGGAAAGCACTCCTACTAAACAGGAAATGGTTTATGGTACATAGAGAATTTAATTTATATATTATCGTTGGTTGGGAGACAGAAGGTCGCTAAGTCACTTTTTGTACTTCAGAGACAATCATCTATATCAAGTTTGGGAGCCCCATAGAAACCAAATATAGCTCTCTTTTATTTTTTGATAAATATTTCAAAAATTTGAAATAATTATTAATGGAGACGTTGGCATAATATAGCTCTCTTTTTTTACGGATAAATATTTCAAAAATTTGAAATAATTATTACCGGAAACGTTGGCATCACACAGATGAGACTCTGATTGAGACCAATGTAGCAATTTTAAAAATTTTATTAAAGGGACTTAGTAACATTGTCCAAATCCTCAAAATCCAATTGGAATTCTAGCGGTTCCCTCATACTTGTATTTTTATTAATTAAAAATAAAAGCATGGGACAGGTTTCTGTTTTTCAAATTTCCCTTTCGTTAAAAATATATTTACGATTGAAGTGTTCAGATGTTAAATCATCCACTGGACCATCAAAACCATGTACAAAGTGAGTGCAATGAGTTAGTGAATATCACTTTGCATTTTTGCTCATTACTCGGCCACATAACGTCCATTTAACTTGAAATTTTCACACAACACCTAGTGGGCATATCAGATATCAACAATATACATTGCATCAACCACTCATCACTTTTTGCACATGTCAACAAAGTTACTAGATCCCTTTAAGTGCCCGTCTCACTCTCACCCAACGATAATGTCCATATTATAATTATAATCTATAACTTTCCATGTTTCAACACTGCAGTATATAAACTTCAAGTTCATACATTGCAAACTCAATTAACACATGTTTGAGTGCATAAATTATAAAATATACTTGTTCAACTTCTCAGATAAAAGTAAATATCTATTACATTGTACATTACACACAAACTATAATAGATTAATATTTTATTTCACAAACAGAAATAGAGCTCTGACATCAATAACAAATTAATTAATTTCTCAAAATATCAAAAAATTGCATTCTACATGTATATCAATGTCATATTCTTTAAGAATATGACATTAATATACACATGTAGAATGCAATTTTGGTTATAATGGGTTTATAATGTTTGGTTCTAATTTTGGCAAAATTAAATTAAGTGCATCCATTTATAGTATGCATTACTAGAAATCGATTTGAAGTGTGGGTGAAATGGGAAACTTGTTCGAGGAGACAGCAAAATGATATTCTCACAATCTTTATTATTTTGCTTAAAGTGATCTATTAATTTGTTCAAATTTAGCCAAATTCTCTTGAAGCTTTCACATTTCCTCATAAATGTACCTTGTTGTTTAGCTTTGGGTAACAGCAGAATGGAATGGGTTTTGATCCTCCAAATATCTCTCTAATTACGGAGATATGTATGATTTAATTAAAAGCATTCTATGAATGTTTTATGATTCCAATCAAATTCGATGGGCAGTAGGTGACACAATCGGACATCAATTGTTCACCCTTTTTTCACTAGGCAAATATCTCAAATATCCTATCTGGAAAAATCTTATGAAGTTAATAGATCACTTTAAAGGACAACTTAATGCTGGCGTTTTGGCCTGTAGACTGGTACTGATGAGAGCATAAAATCCTGCCACATCTAGTTATATGCCCTGTATTATTAGGCCCACTGCGTTTGACCTTCAGCAAGACAATTAATCCACAATTGCTGCTCTCTACCCAGGTATATAAATGGGTACCATGGTCGGGGGTTAATTAGTTTTAGCGCCATCATCAGTGGCAGCTCGGCTAGTATGCTCCCCGGGGAGTAGAGATAGTACGCAATATAATTGTGTGGGTTTGAAATGTACCTGATGACCATGGGTAATAATAATAATTTAAGCGCAGTATGGTATATTTATAGTAGCTGCGCTATATAAATGTTCATATGATGATTATTGTTATAATAGTAAATATATTACTCATTGCGGATGTAGTATCGAAAATAATATCGCTAGTGATATTCGTTTGTCTCGCAATGTAGGTCAACTAGGAATCTAAAAGATCACGACGTTTCGTGTGCCGCTGCAACACTTTGTCAATGAGCGAGATTGTGCGTTTGGAGCCAAAGAAGAGTATAAAACATGATTGCTTACATTATATTATATCACTTGACAAAGTGTTGCAGCGGCACATGAAACGTTGTGATCTTTTAGATTCCTAGTTGACCTACATTGCGAGACAAACGAATATCACTAGCGATATTATTTTCGATATTATTGTTATAGTTGCGTATCACTGGTAATGACATACCTTGTAGAGTGTCCCCAAAACTTGCAGAGGAAAAATACAATTAATTTATTCGATCAGGGGGTTACTTTTCATGCTTGCCTGTATGAAAACGGTGAGCACTCTAACAAATATTTTGTATCGACCTCTATGCAGTGGACCATTTGATTGTCACTATAGAGCTGCAATAATGCTTTGGTGGGCTGTTGTTCACATTTTTGGCCTACTTTAAATATGATTTTTAAAAAATGTACTGGGGCTCTTTTATGAATAAGAAAGATGTTGGGCAGTTAGTGATGGATCGTATTTAAACCTACAGCAAGTTTTAATTCAAGCATGGATATATATAAAGCGTATGATACTACTATGATGTGTAGATCTATATAGAGTTAAAAGTGGTAAGAATCCAAATATTCTGCCTGGTGCATGTGGAACGCAAGTATGTGAGAATCAAGCAGCCTCAAAGTCACTTTCTCACCAGCCTGCGATAAGCTAAACTAATGGATGCTATATTGAAGGGTATCGCTTAAAAAATTAAGATAATTACACTGCGGTCAAAATATAGCACTTCCCTGACCAAAAGGTGGGCCAGTTTATTGTATTCACAACACATAATTGGCTCATTTGCAGAAGGACATTGAAGCAAACTCCTAACAATTGTATTCTTATTTGAACCTGTCAGTGACACTCCAACACCAGTAAAACATTGGATTCTCCTTTTGAAGTGTTGATAAAATGGAAAACAAATGGAAGGTTTCCCAGTATTCTGTCTGAGTGCATGCCAAGCAACCTAAAATGACTTTCTCAACAGCCTGTGTTCTGCGTTGTACTAGTAATGGAGTCTAAATTGAAGGGTATCGCTTGACAAATTAAGTTTACTTAAGTTACAGTCAGGACTAAAAGCATTTCCTGAACACAATGGTGGGACAACATATTCTTTTCCCAACACATGATTGGCTCAGTTGCACAAAGACATTTAAGGGTACTACCACCCAAAAATAATATTATTATAAATGAAAGGTAACATTTTTAGTAGTCCATTCCACCAACAAGTTCAGAAAATATATATTTCCAGAAAAATTATATCATGGGAAACACATCAACATACTAAAGTACCGTGTTCATGGGTCTGCAGACCCAGCAGACGAAGACTACCTTTTGTCTAGGATGAATGCATCTTTTGGAATTCTATCGTCTCCAAATGTACGCGTGAATAGAATTAGCGTTCATCATTGGTTCATCATGAGGCCATAAATGGTGGTAATTAATTGTAATGTTTATGAATTACACAACCCTTTGCACAGTGTTGGGCATCTATTTAATATCACACAACGGTACCAATACATATGTGTTCTTTGCCTAATGGTCCCCTTTAAAGCAAACTCACAGCCATTTTATTCTTAAACAGTCTTGTCATATAAAGTGAGTCAGCGACACCAGGAATTTCTTGGATTCTCCTTTTGGTGCATTGGTGAAAAGAAAAGATAACGGAAGGTTTTTCACGATTCTGTCTGAGTGCAAGTCAGGCAACCTAAAAATGGCTTTCTCAGCAGTCTCTTCTGCTTTCTACTAATAATGGAGTCTGAAGTGAAGGGTATCGCTTACCAAATTAACTCACTTATGCTGCGAGTTGCGGTCAGGACTAAAAGCATTCCCCGAACCAAAAGTTGGGTCAGTTTATTGATATTCCCAACAGATAATTGACAGAAAAATATTTAGATTTTAATTCAAAGGAATACATTATTCACATGCAGCATCCTTGTGCTGCGGTAATTATCATTAGTGCACCCACTAGAGGAATTACTTGGATTCTATTTTAGGTGCGTGTTTTTCCCAGTATTCCGTCTAGTCAGTGTAGGGGTATTATAATTGAAGGCGAGAAAAGTTCGTGCAAAATCTCACCAGGGAGGGAACTGAAAGCGTGCTCTCGGACGGTGTTGACCAGTTCATCCTAATTTGAACAATTGGGGGGGTGTTTCACAAAGATCCTAGGTTGAACTTAAGTCTAAGTTGGACTTAAAATGTATGGAAAGCCACTAGTTTTGTTTTTGTTTTTGTAAAAGTCCTTTTCCAAAGGCATAACATGTTGATTTAAATCATTTATATTTTCTATTATCAAGGAGATTTCATGTTCTTGATGCAACATTTATGAAAAGTCTAGAATTCTTGCTTTTTGTTTTTAAATCTTTTGAATTCCAAGGTTACAATTGGCTTTCCATAATAGTTAGGTCCAACTTAGAGTTAAATTCAACTTCTAAGGATCTTTGTGAAACACCCCCCTGGTCTTGAATATTCTTGACCAGTTTCAAAGGCAGAAAGGCTTGAAATCTTTGTCCTACCAGTATATATAGTATCATCCTTCTGGTGATGAACTGACTAATCATAATTAGTGCATCGACCGCTGGAATTAGTTTGCTCCTATTTTGGGACTGAAGATGACGGCCCCATGAGGCCATGAGCATCACCCTCATCGGGTAGACGATTGGATGAAATTACCATACTGCCCAAACTTGAGCTCACACCTCATCAACACGTGCTCTATTAAAGGGATCTAGTAACATTGTCAAAATCCACAAAACTTAATAGTAGTACTTCAAGCTCTGGATATGGGCCATTTCGTTGAAATATTCATAACATTTTTAAATGCAATCGTTAATTCTTTACCTCTAAAATCACATGTTTCTTAATAATAAAATGTTGAAATTAAAAACAAATTCAGGTTTTATTTCCTGCAAACTGAATTGTGCATATTGACAAATAAATTGTCCCTGTTACAGGACGATATATTTATCTCAGGTAAAGTTGGATAATGGATAGTGCCTGTGATACGCATGCCTTGAGTGTGTTTATCAAAGCCTGAAGCCCTGAATACCGCCCACACACTTCAGAATTTGGATACTTGATGTATCATGTTTTCCTTGAAATGAAAACATTCAAAATGCATTAATTACTCTAAAAATCTCAAGTTTCTTAATATATTTTGAAATAAAAAACACATGTATAAAGAAAGTTAAATAAATTAGGCATTATTACCTGAAAACTGAATTGTGCATATTAGCTTGAATATATATATATTTCAAGGCATATTGAAAAAAAAAAAAATATATATACAACAAACATTACACATGGATCCCTTTTCCAGGCCAATATAAACCTCCAGTTAAGTTGGATAACGGATATCCCTACAAATCACCTACTCTGAAGTGTGTTTATTGAAGCCTAAATACCGCCCACACACTTCAGATTATAGATATAAATGGGCTATTTTCGTTGAACCATTAATGAACAACGCTTGATGCAGGTCTTAATTTTCCAAACACTGATACTTAGACAAATTAGATTTCTAGGAAATGCAGTGATCTGGTATTAAAGTAGCTGCTCAAAATACCTAGAAACCAAGGGTAAAATTGAGACATTATATATATATTTGTCCTTTGGGAAATAATTTAGGAGGAAAGTCTGTGAAAAACAATTTTTTGTTGTTTAAAGTTAATACTGCTTGCTCTGGCCGGGTGGCCCTCTTTATATAAATCGGTTACTGCATTTTGACTGATTAGTTTCAGGATACCATGTACGCAGAGCTGCCAACCTTCATGAAAAAAACAAAAACAGAATGAAATGACCCCAAAAACAGAATTTTCAGGGAAAAACAGAATTTGATGAATTATCATAAAAAAATTAAACCAAAAAAGCACTGAAATCGCACATAGCTTACTACATATTGAAGTTTGCGCACAAAATTAGACGATCAATTTGAAGATCGTATATATTTAAACAGCATCGATGCTCGTGCTCATAACGTGCATATTACAGTGTTTGAATGTTTTTAAATGTTCATACGTAAGTAAAAAACAAAACATTATTTTGTTTTGTTTTGAAAAACGTAATTTAACTAATTACTGCCGTAATTACATTTAATAAACATAACAATTACGGCAAAAATGGAATAGTTGGCAGCTCTATGTACGTAACATAAAAATAAGATTCATTTAAATAAACCTGTGTGGAGCAGTAGGTTTTTAAACTATTTGCTAAATGGTATACTACATGACTCAGTAAAATCGATTGGCTAAACTCAGTCATGTGATTTCAACTTAATTCAGAATGTTCCACCCAGGAAGTGTACAATGTTCCACTCCTCAGAGGCTCTGTGATTGATCTATAAATATCCGATAATTTTAATGTACACCTTTGGCTAAATTCTCTTGGGATGCTATCGATTGCAAGGTTCATGTTCAGCGCTGGAAGTAATTTTCATCAAAGAAGCCTATAAATGGATTGTGTTCTTGCGCACGTGATCTTCATAATTACTGTATGGCTCATGATAGATTCTATCATGATGTCCTAATGTTTACAATATCACTTTGAAAAGCCACAATTTCTAAATTAGCTCAGAGGCTTATTGGCAGTGCTTCAGAACTTGTCTGACTGGGCTTGTCAGAATTGTAATTTTTTTTTTGTAGGGTCCTGATATTAATATTTTGCAAGTAAATTGCACCTTTCTGCATTTATGACATGGCCTAGCTTGAACATGACAACAAAAGCTTCTAGAACTGCCTCTAGATTGATGGATTTTGGGGGCGTCGGAATCAATGATTACAAATTACACAGCCATAGGCAGGGAACTGTCTTCAAAATATTGAGGGCTAGCTTCTCAGCGGAAAATCCTATAGATTGAAAATGAAATTTGTATGCACAAAGGTCCCCCAACCTCTAATGCTACTCTCACACGTGCGAGAAAAATCCTGTGATTATCAGGGATATTGATAATAAAAATCCCCAAGAACTCAAAATCACAGAAAAACACCGTCACAGGCAGCGAGACATTTCCACCTCAGAAAAAAACTAGATGGATCTTCGACTGCGCGCAGTCGAAAATTATGCCTCCGCTATCACGCGATTTTAATATCCTGAATTATTTTTTTTACTCATATATTTCAAGTTCTGTGACCTTGACCATATGACCCCAAACTTTGATGGCTACATTGGCTCCCTAAGAAACATTCAGGTACCAAGTTTGATTGAAATCTGATATTCAGTTCTTGAAATTTTGCCATTACAAGCCATTTTTGCATATATATTGTGACCTGTGACCTTGACCTTTGACCTCATGACCCCTAAGTCGAATCCGATTATTGCCACCCAGATGTGTACACTCGTACCAAGTTAGAAATTGATCCGTCAACCGGTTCTTGAGATATCGCGAGAAAGAGGCATTTTTTCACATATATTGAGTCCTGTGACCTTGACCTTTGACCCCATGAACCCTAAAATGTATTCAAATCATAACCACCCAAATATGTACACTCATACCACGTTTGAAATTGATCATTCAACCGGTTCTTAAGATATCGCAAGAACAAAGCATTTTAGCACATATATTGAGTCCTGTGACCTTGACCTTTGACCTCATGAACCCCAAAATCTAATCAGATCATTGCCACCCTAATATGTACACTCATACTAAGTTTGAAATTGATCCGTCTACCGTTCTTGAGATATCGCGAGAACGAGGCATTTTTGCATATATATTGAGTCCTGTGACCTTGACCTTTGACCTCATGGCCACTAAAATCTAATCAGATCATTGTCACCCCAATATGTACACTCATACCAAGTTTGAAATTGATACGTCAACCGGTTCTTGAGTTATCGCGAGAACGAAAACGGGACGTACGTACGGACGGACGGACGGACGGACGGACGTACGTACGTACGGACGTACGTACGGACGGACGGACGGACGGACAACCCGAAAACATAATGCCTCCGGCCACTTCGTTGGCGGAGGCATAAAAAACACCTTCAGAAGTCAATTCAATGCCACAGAATACAAGGTAGCTTATTAATTCAACATGATTGTATGTTCTGAAATTAAATCTATACACATGGCTCTACACTAGCACTTGCCCGGGGCGAGTAAAAATTGGTGTCGGGCAAGTAAAATGTCATAAATTGTCTAGTTTGCTTTCCCAATTGGGCAACTAAATAATTGTTCAACTACAAAAGAACAATATAATTTCATATGTGTTATTCTCATCTAGAAGTAAGAGGGCAAGTACATTTTATATTGGGGCAAGTAAAATTTCAAAATGTATGAATTTTCTTGCCCGAGGGCCAGTAATGGAAAAAAAGTAAGTGTGGAGGCTTGCTAAACAGATGCTGCATTTAGCTTTTGCTCTTTTGTCTGGGGAAGTCTGTTTAGATGATTTAAAGTTATTTAAAAGCTATTTAAAGTATGCAACAAGTCTAGAGATTCTTTA
The DNA here is from genome assembly GCA_037951105.1 of Echinarachnius parma. Lineage (NCBI taxonomy): Eukaryota > Metazoa > Echinodermata > Echinoidea > Clypeasteroida > Echinarachniidae > Echinarachnius > Echinarachnius parma. The sequence goes on from JBAMJV010008659.1 coordinate 45,921, forward strand.
GTTGCAAACTAGCATTTATACTATTAAATTAGGTAATGAATGCTTACCCGGTTACCCCGATAAACCTTGATAGTAACTAAAGAAACTTATTTGCTATTCACTTAGAATGGAACTAAGCTATTGTGGTTTTTTATAAATATGGGCCCTAGTGTATGCCAATGGTAAACAGCAGATTGAAAGTGAATACAATGTATACCCAGAAAATAAATTGGTGCAACAGGACGCATGACCTGTCCAGGTGATCAGAACTTGAAGATGGAACAAAATGGTTCACAGACCTTTACATGTTGTACATACTCTAGGCCAACAATTTATTAACCCCTTGCCCACAGTAACCTGGTAGGCTACTCATAACCAAGTCTATGAGGATTTTTAGGATATTGAGGGAAATGTGTTAAAATCAAGTATTGTACCCCTCTCCCTCTCATTTGTTTTGTTTCTCTTGACCACTGACTAATGAAGGTGATGGCAGGCAGTTGGGAGAAATGCTCCCGGCTGAAATCCTCTGAATTAAATGAATTTATTTAATTGTATTTATGTACAAGACCTTTCGAGAATTATGTTCGATTAGCCTATCATCATTATTCATCCATACCATAGGCCTACCGTGTACCCCTTCTCCCACCTAATTGTTCTATATATCTATTGGGAAAAAATTATCCCGGCCTGAATCTTCTGATTGAATGAAATATTCCCATTCATTCATTTAATTGAATCCTTGCATTTACACGAGGGGCTCTCAGACCTTTGACAAATCAAATCTGATGAGTCAATAATCATTCATCTCATGGCCTTATACTTACCTCTCCCACTCATTTGTTCTGTACCTCTTGACCAGCGATTACAGATGGTGATGGCGGCCAGTTGGGGAAACATGCTACTGGCCTGAATCTTCTGATTGAATTGAATATTCCCATTCATTCTTAAGTTGTACCTATGTACAAGAGGGGCCTTCAGACCTTTACAATTTAATCAAATTTGATGCGTCTGTCTTTTATCATTCATCACTCTCCCACTCATTTGTTATGCTTCTCTCAAGAAGCAACTAAAGATGATAATGGCAGGCAGTTTGGAAAAGTGCTTCTGGCTTGAATCTTCTGATTGAATGGAATATTCCAGGGGCCTTCAGACCATTACAAAAATCACACTTGAGTTTGATGATTCTATCTATTATCATTCATCACTCTACAAATTAGTTGTTCTGCTTCTCTTGAGAAGCGACTAAAGATGGTGATGGCAGGCAGTTGGGAATAAATGCTCCTAGCCTGAATCTTCTGATTGAATCATACATTCCCATTCACTATTGTAATTGTATACAAGAGGGTCTCAAAAACCTTTGAAGAATTACAATTGAAGAGTCGATCTATCATCTTTATTCATCTCTAAGCCCACCAAGGACCTTGCCCATTCCCGTTCTTCTGCATCTGTTGAACAGCAACTACTAAATGAAGGTGAAGGGGGCAGTTCCTTAAAGGGCAATGCAACTCAAGAATAGAGTTTATCCTACTGTACTTTATACATCGTAATATGCCTGTTTATATGTAACATTACTCCCGACTCAGATTTCTGCTTTGGAAGAAATATGTGAAAACTCTATCGTATACCACTATTCACGTGAACACTGGAGGCCGCCATTATTAGGTTTGATTCAAACATATAAAGAAACTGACCAGAAATATATTGTGATTAAAAATGAGCAAAGAAAATGGGATTCCAACGGATTCCAACGGGATTCGAACCCGAGACCTCCGGATTGCTAGACCGGTGCTCTTACCGACTGAGCTATAGAAAACCCTATGACGGCATTCGTCCCAGAAACCCCTTAATTTTCATTGCTCGTAGGTCAGAAGCTATTATAAACCTGACATAAACCTGACATAAACCATTATTAGGTTTGTGCGGACTACGGTCAATGATATGCACTAATGCATTTCAATAGCACCAATTCAAACCATTGTCTGAATACTTGTAGATGCTTTGAAATCAGTGAAAAGCTTTTTGTAAGCACATATGTCAGAGTTTGCAAAGCATGTCAGGTAATTACAAGAACAAGAAATTACATGCAGCACACAGCTGGTATCTATTATATACCGTGCGAATTGCTTGAGCTGTAACCTGAGGCAATACATCACTGACCATCACTGATAAGATCAAACAGCGGCACTTTGAAGTCGGTGCGGTTGAGTGTGTTACGTAATATTTTCGCTCGTAAACATCTCTGATGGATCTCCATTCGACCATGATTCGACTAGTACAAACATTCCGAACGCGGCTATTTTTGATGCATTTTCGACTCGGGTGTTCGTGAAGTGGGACAGTTTGCGATCGCTACTTATAACTGAGCCAATGGGGATTACGTACTGGCGTAAAAGTGCGCAATATGGATCCACGCGTCTAATATACCGGTCTGAATTCCCTTTAAACTGTGCAATCTTTCCCCAATCTGGCAAAGGAGCCTCAGTACTGAACAAGAATGGAACGTGCGTACAGATAGACAGACGACCCAAGAACATATAATGCCTGCCGGCCACTATCATTGCGGAGGCGTAATTCAAAGCCTGAATCCTTCAATCCAATTTACCGTTTATCATTCTAGTAATTACGTACTGTATGTGGGTGATGTAGAATTTAGAAGAAAAAAAAAGTTGAGAATCTGCCATAAACTTTAAAGGCCAATGTAAAAAATTCAAATCAAACAAGTTTTGGAACCTAGCAGATCCTCTATTGAGGCAATTTTGTTTTTTGTTTTTTTTGTTTAAGTCCACCTTTTCAAAGCCAAAATTCAAAAGTTGAGAAATTTGACCAAATCAAATAGTTGACTATTAAATGGGCGTAGACCAAGCGACCATAAAACTGCATGCTGCCCCCAAAAGACCACTCAAATTTGCATGAATTTTGATGCAAAACAAATTTTACAGCTTGATATTTTCATGACAGGCAAGCTGGAGAAGTAGCCACCCCCGAAAATGTTATTTTAATCCCCCCTGCCTTTTAGCCCCCCCCCCCCCCCCAATATTACAACATATATGTAGCGGCTGATGGCATTATTTCAATCTGTAGTGTGAGTCTGTACCATTTAGAGCGCATCGATCTAATTGGAAATGCGCTATATAAATATGAATTATTATTTATTATTATTATTACTATTCTCCTGATGGGCAAGCTACTTCTTTGAGCCCCACTCTAGACTGACCCTGGGAACTACAGACATTGCCTGCCCACAAACCCCTATATATGACAACATAATAGCTGCTGGTGGCACTATTTCAGTCCTAAGTCTGTACCACTAAGTATTCTCTTGATCCAAACGTAACCATGGCAACCTTGGATGTCATAAGAATTAAGAACTGGAGCAGCAAGACATCAGCTGGTGATGGATAAATACTTGCATTAAAGCTGTCACCATAATAATCCCTCCTCCTAGGAATATTAATACTTATACAAGCCTCCTCACTAACTGTTTTTCTCTACTGGCCCATGCGGACAAGTAAAATCATAACCCCATATTACAACATTATAGTGGCTGATGGCATTATTTAAATCATAAGTCTGTAAGTACTAATAAGTATTATCTTGATCGGCAAGTAACCATGGCAACCGTGGATGCCATAAGACCTAGAGCAGAAAGACATCAGCTGGTGATGGATAAATGCTTGTATTAAGCTAGCTGTCACCATAATCCCTCCTTATGGTAATACTAACGGGATAGTACAGTTTTGGTTTAGAGGGCGCTTCAAGAAATAATTCATTTGTGCGGTAATGGAAAACTAAATGTAACATTTGGAAGAGCATGTGATTTTAAAGATTCAACCAACTTTATTTGATCAAAATCGGTTCAGAAAGAGCTGAAATGTCAATAAATATATTTGATTGGAATAAATGTGGGTCCCACATTTATTAAACAATTTAAGAAAAAATTGATATAATGCCTACACTAATTTGAAAATGAGGTTTTTAAATAGTTGGTAATGATCGCTCTATTGAATATAAAAACAAAACATCATATTCACATTTTTTTACAAAAAAATAGTTGAAACCAATATGTTTTTAGAGAGCGCCCTCTTGTGTTTTTATACAGTTTCTTTTTGAATGTTGACAGAATTTTAACTTAGCTGTTTGTAAGTTTTTCTTTCAGGCATGGTGGAATTATAACCAGTAGTTTGTAATGATATGGTGCAAGTTTTGGTTACTAACATTCAGTTTCACCCAAACTGTACTATCCCTTTTTAATACGTATCATAAATTGTTGAGGTAACATTCGGTTATTCTTTGTTAACCCACGCTACGCTTTGATTGTCCCATCTCCATGTTCGCTGGGGCGCCCAATATGCTGATTGGCACAGATCTCTGTAGGTGTTGCATTGTGTAAACTAGTATGATCAATGCAAATTGTTCCGCGCTGCCAACCACTATCCAAGTAAGTCATTAGATTCAACCTGCGTGGCCTATCCTTCATTTACACAGCTATTAAAGATTGGCACAAAAGTTGTGATTTCTAAGGCACAGGCAGGGAAAGAGTTAAACTGGAATTGTGCACAGCATAGATCTTTCTTTATTGATCAAGATGAATACACTATACAGTCAAATCTGTGTAAAGTGAGTGACCAAGTGAAACAAGAAAAGTGGCCACTGTTGACAGGTGACCTCTATCTAGACAGGTTCAATATTATTAAATATTATTAAATAATACATTATTTTTTTCTGCAATGGATCACTTTTGGTGGCCACTATCTTAGGCAGAATTTGGCTGCTATAGATTGGCACAGTTGAATCAACAAGAACATTTATTTGTAAGGCACAGGCACGGAAAGAGTTGAACTGGAATCGTGCACAGCATAGATCTTTCTTTATTGATCAAGATGAATACACTATACAGTCAAACCAGTGTATATAGTGACCAAGGGAAATTAAGAAAAGTGGCCACTGTAGACAGGTGACCTCTATCTAGACAGGTTCAATAACACAATTTGTCTCTACAATAGATCACTTTTGGTGGCCACTATCTTAGGCAGTTGGCTGCTATAGACAGGTGGCCACTAAGACAGGTTTGCCAGGTACAGTACATGTACCGTAAAACGTGTATAAGACACACTTTTTTCTGTCGGAAAATTTTCAAAGTGGGGGGTGCGTCTTATACGTCTTTTTTTTTGTTGACACCCTGTAGTCATGTTGAATGTGTATGGTTTAGGGCATGACAAGAGCTTGCTGTCAGTTGCAGCCTTCAGCAATATATACCTTTTTCTCACACAAAAAATATTGGTTACAGATGTAAAAAGTTTATTGAGCAGTAATACTGCTGCTAATAAATATTCATGTATTCGCGAGCAGCAGTACTAATTAAATATGCAATTTTCTAACCAGTGGTTATAAATTTTGCTCATAATTAAAAATAGTTGTTAGTAAATTTAGGAAATTACATTATATTTAGTGAGTATTGGTGCTCATGAATATTCATGAATATGAATATTTATGAGCACCAGTGTTACTGCTCAATAAATGTGCAATTTGTGTACTAAAACCACTATTTTTATGTGAGAAAATGATGTTGATGAATGCTACATTCAACATTAAGCTATTGTCATGTATTGACCAGTGGTATAAGCATTCGAACATCACTTTAGGGTTTTAAAAAAAAAATACAGGGTGTCCCAAAAGAACAAAAAAAAAAAAAAGATTTATTTATTTTTATTTATTTTTTTGCTGTGAAAGTTGGGGGGTGCCTTTTTTTACACAAGTGCGTCTTATACACAGAGATTTACGGTACGTACCTGACTTGATGGATAAAATTTGAATTAAGATAGATCTCTGAAAAGTAAGTTAAATAATACTGCCCGGCCCACATTACATATTCTTCAGTCATCAGATCGTACACGATTCATTGTTTTGTTTTGAAATATTAGTCATATAGGTTGGAGGATCTGTTTCCATATTAATTTCCATTTTTGAAACATGAACAAACATGTACAATGTCAATTCAAATCGAGCCAATATCCTCATCTATATCAGTATGAAATGTCAACTCTCTCACATATCATATATGTCAGTTCAAATCGAGCCAATATCCTCATCTATATCAGTATGAAATGTCAACTCTCTCACATATCATATATATATCTTACTGTTTTAGTACAGTACTTTTCAGTTCACCGTCTAGACGAAGGATTTTCTAGATTCGAACGCTCGGATACCTTGACTTACATATTATATCTCTATTATCTTTATAAAGATGAAAGACTGTTGACAAAGTGGATGAAGAACTTTTTACAGCAAGAAAGCAGACAATATATATATATGCTTTCATAATCCTAGTGCAGGGTTCATAAACTTATTTTCAAGTCAAATTCCATGACTTTCCGTGACCTTTACAGCAAGAATTCCATGACTTTTCCATGAAGTCTTTCACTTCTTTCAATCCTCTTTGTATCCAAAATAAGTTCCAAAGAATTTAATTTTTTTATTTCAGTGCTGAAGAAATGCAGATAAAGTGAAATTCCATGACTTTCCATGACGCATGAGATCATTTAAAAAGGTTCCCTGACTTTCAAGGCCTGGAATAGCAAAAAGTCAAATTCTATCATGACTTTCCAGGTTTTCCAGGCTGTGTGTGAACCCTGTAGTAAACCTACCAATCTGCTATAATCATCTTGAGATAATCATGAGTGTGGATGCTACAATGCAGGTCACCAGTTTGAACTAGGTTAGTTTGTGCGCGCTACATAAGGCTGTGGCAGGGGGGTGTCACTGCTGCCAGAGTGCCGCGATTTTTGGTCATCGAAAGGAATACCACTGCAGGTTGCATTATGGGATACTTGGGAATTACATAAACCAATCACAGAGCAGTTCATACGCGTCGTCACCAGATCGAGGTCAATAAAACAAGTTCATATGCATACGTCACCATAGATCCCTTTGTTCTCAAGCGTGATACAATCTAGGACAGTGCGCAGGAAAATAGGCGCGATAGTCTATGCGCACTTCATAGCATGATGATTGGTCAAGTCTTTCTAGGTCACGACGTGATGACGTCTAGTGGTATTCCTTTTGTGCTTCAAAAATCGGTTCACTCCGCCATGTTGCCCATGTACAGTCTATGGGACACGTGACTTGCGCGCGTTAAGTGAGCCTTCTAGTTATAAACGGGTTGGTTTGTTCATTCATACTTCTATGGGCTGTGGTCACATGCTGCTTGCGATCACCTGCAACAGCCTGCAACAAGACAATAGAAGTTATGAAGGGCAGATCATGTCCAAAATAACCAAATGTCACAATGGAATGTGAGCGAAAAAGACACATTTGATTCGGTCAAATAACCTTTGCACTTATTATCTAAGCCTGTGCGGTCAAGCTGTGAAGGGTTGATTTTGTAGTGAAAATGTTATGTACAACAAGGTTATGCTTTAGTTTGACAATATCCGCCTTTCATATGCACAATCGACCCATTGCAGCTCATCGCAAGCACCGTCTGACCACAGCCTAACACTATTTCAAAGCAAGTGTGTATTATGAACAGTGAGCAAGGCATTCGCAGGATGGCACAGCTAGCGTGTCTGATTTACGAATCCGTACTTAATCTTTAAAACTTAATCTTGAGATAACATTCTAAAGTGCACATAACTCTTTATCAGGACAAAGGGTAGCATCGAAAGGCTGCATCAAGATTAAGAGGTTGCACCAAACAGTTTTAGCAAGATAAATATGCGTTTGACAGAACGGATGTATTTTACTCAAATCATACAAGCTGCAAGCAAAAGTAACTTTCTAGGGACAAAGGAAAACAAAAAACTGCTATGACATCAAGCCTCCACGCTAACTTTTTTTCTGTACTGGCCCATTGGGGCAAGTAAAATTATACATTTTTAAATTGTACTTGCCCCAATAAAATTTACTTGCCCTATTTAATACTTCTAGATGAGATTAACAGTATGCATTTTACATTGTTCTCTCGTTGTTGAACAAGTAGTAAGTTGCCCAATTGGGCAAGCTAACTAGACAATTTATACCTTTTTATGTGCCCGTCACCAATTTGTACTTGCCCTGGGCAAGCGGGCAAGTGCTAGTGTCGAGCCCTGGCTACGTATCTCATTCACATAAACAGCACACTCACAGAATTAACATTCTTTCAATACCTTGAAATTCTGACATTTAAATGCATTGGTTTTTTTTACAGCATAAATAAGGTAAAAGCGATACACTAAATTCAGTGTGGGCAAACTTTTTGATTGAACAAAAAAATCTGGAGTAAAAAACCCCCCAGAAACAAGTATTTTTGTTTTACCACCGCTGCTCAATAAGCCAAACTTTCATCTTTCAAACTAATAAGCATCAATCTATGTAATTGTCTTGAAAAACCTCACCACTTAATTTCTATTTCCAGTTGACTCCAAGCCTTTCCAATAAATCTATTCTGCTGTCATAAAAAAGGCAACTTAGATCTTTACTCCCACGAATAAATTTCATATAATTATTTCACAGAAAATTATATATTTTTTCACCATTTCTTGTGTATTGTATAAGTAAATATAAAACTAAAACAAGTACAAATGCAGAGTGAGCTTATCTCCCATGAATATGGGTCAGGATTTAAGAATTGCAGTAAATTTGTTGAGCATGAGACGTTTTTCTTGCTAACTGTCATTACTTATGCATGCAATCCTTTTACAGATAAAACCCAAGAGCCATGATGGAACTTCCCATGTTCATTTCACTTTATGACTTTTGCTGTCTTTTTTTAAAAGGCAACTTTCAATGTTACTCATACACATGACATACAAAACCGAACATGCAACATTTTTTCACCAGCTCCTGTGAACTTAAACAACTTAACCCTATCTAGTCAGGCTATTTTGAAACTGCATAGCCCGGGGGGGGGGGGGGGGGGGGGGGTGCTAATTTGCCCCCCCCCCCCTCAGATCTCGGCCATTTATCGACCGATTTTGACCAAACTTGGCATGTGTGTGTCCCATCATGTATTTTACAAGAATGCTTAGTCAAATTTATATATCTATTGTTATTCTTAATTTTTGTAGCTTGTAATATAATCTAAAAGATAGCTCAGTCAAATTAATGACATGTATTGAAATGCCATATTTATAATTGTAATTAATTATGCAAATATGCTAATTTTCTTGAAATTCTGAATTCTTACGTATTTCTTTGTTTTTAATTTCTTATGTATTTTTTTGTTTTTAAATCTTTTGTTTTTCATCGTTTTATCTAGAATAGTTGATGATGGCCAAAAGGGATGTTATCTGAGGAAAGACAGAAAAAACATTCTTCTGACAACACTTCTTGTAAACCCCATAAATTGTACACACAAGATCATTGGAAACCGCAATTTTTTGTGACGTTTGTGACGCAAATAGGGTCTTAAAATGTGTGTGAGATGTGAAAGAATAAAGTCATGAAATTTCAGCGCAAGATTCTTTTGCGTTAAAAAGTTATCGCAAAAAATGTCGAGGGGGGGGGGCTAGTTTAGCCCCCCCCCCCCCCCCCCCCCGGGCTATTGAGGGTTAAAGTGCAATTTAAACTTAAGGTGTCCTCGTGTATTTGGGCCACAAGAGAGATTTAAGAATTGCACTACATTTGCCAACCCGAGACATTTATTTCGCTAGTCATAATATATGCATGCAATCCTTTTACAAATATAAAACCCAAGAGCCATGCCCATTTTCCAACCTCAACTTTCTGTTTTCCATTTCCATTTGACTTCATGAGTTTCCAATAAATCCATTCTGCTGTCTGTTTTTAAAAGGTAACTTCAAATTTTACTCAATACACAATACAAACATTTACAAAAATGCACACTTTCATCATTACCTGGGAATTCTCTCAGTAAACAAACTATCTTGGATATGTGTCCTTGTGTATGTGGGTTGAGATTTAAGCATTCCAGCAAGATTGCAATTTCTTGCTAGTTTATGCAAAATGCAATAATTTTACCACTGAAACCCAAGAGACATTTTCTACTCATTTTCCAACCTCTAATCTTTCTTATTCCATTTGACTTCATGAGTTTCCATTTACGTATAATCTATTCCGCTGTCTATTTTTAAAAAGGCGACTTTCAATTGGAATCAAGACACATGTACATCACAGAAAATGCTCACATTTTCACCATTTCCTGGTAATTATTTCAGTAAACAGAAAATATATACATGCAAAATAAGCTCATCTCATACGGTGTACGTAGGTCGAGATTTAAGAATTCCAGCAAGATTGCAAGTTCAAGACATTTTCTTGCTAGTTTATGCATGCAATCCTTTTACCACTGAAACCCAAGAGACATTTTCTACCCATTGCCCAACCTCAAAGCTTTGGTTTTCCATTTCCATTTGACTTCATGAGTTTCCAATAAATCTATTCTGCTGTCTATTTTTAAAAAGGCGACTTTCAATTGTACTCAATGTCTACACATTTCATACATCACAGAAAATGCTCACATTTTCACCATTTCCTGGTAATTCTTTCAGTAAACAGAAAATATCTACATATAAAAAGGCAAAATAAGCTCATCTCATACGGGTCCTTGCGTATATACATGTACATGTAGGTAGGGATTTTAGAATTCCAGCAAGATTGCAAGCCCAAGGCATTTTCTTGCTAGTTTATGCATGCAATCCTTTTACCACTGATTGAAACCCAAGAGATGGTACAACCCATTACCCAACCTCAAATCTTTGGTTTTCTACTTCCTTTTGACTTCATGAATTTCCAATAAACATTTTTTATAAAAAGGCCACTTTTTTTTTACAGCATAAAACAAAAACATCTAAAAAGTGATTTTTAAAGCAAAAAACAAAAGCAAAAGAAAAGAATTTAAGAAAAACTTTTCCATGTATTTAGGTACATATCTAAGAATTGCAGCAATTAGCGAGAGAGGGGATTAAAAGTTGTCAATCTTAACTAGAAATTCCTCAGGACAAGCTTCAATCTCTTTACATTTTTTCCATTTCAAATGAAACCTTAGGAGAGAATTTGTAATCCATTCAGGAATAGTCCCCCACCCCCCCCCCCCAAAAAAAAACAACAACTTATTATGGGATCTATATGGAGAATGTGTATTACAGCAAAATCAAATCGTTTTCAATGGGTTGATCCCAGACAAATGAAAATGACACTCTTGACATTTATTTTGCATTGAACCCTGTACAAATATATGGGGCTCTTTTAAGTGTGTGTGTGTGGGAGGGGGGGGGGGGGGGGGCTCTTTTTTTTTTGGGGGGGGGGGGGAGCAAAAATCGTCCACAGCCCTCTGTATTTCTTTCACTGGAACTTCATCCTTTGAATTGAACTGTGCATGTCCTTTGCCATCTACAATGTACATATACTCTTCTTCATGACTGAATATAAACGCAATGCTGTGTGGTGCACATACAGTCGACAATGAACACAAACAAAACATATATATGTACAGAGAGTAGAAAGGAGACTAGCTTTCAATCCTAGCAGGATCTTAGTCAGGGCAGAAGTGACCTGTCAAAGATCCTGCTAGTATTGAAAGCTAGTCTCCTACTGACTCTCTTTGTAATTTTGTACACTAGCGATTTTTTTTAGTATATAAGTATTTTTTTTCTTCTGTGGATGTGGTGTGGCAAGATTGGTAGAGTGCGCGCTTTCCAATCGTGAGATCCCGAGTTCGAACCCTGCCCACCGCATTTATCCTTCAGCAAGACAATTTACCCAGGTGTATAAATGGGGACCGGTAGGAGGTGATAGCCTTTATGTGAACGATCTTCTTGAGCCCATGAGCGCTTGGACGGAATGCTCCCCAGGGAGTGGAGATGGTGCACACAATGTGTGCTGGTTTGCATTGTATCCTATGACCGGGGTAATGATAGTGTAAAACGCTATGAAACATGAATGTATTTAGCGTTATATATAAAGAAACTATATTATTTATTTATATTATATTCACTTTTATTATATACAGGTAACCAAATAAAGAAGCATATACCACAGAGATCGATCAGTTATGAGAGTAGGTAATGAACGTGCAATCAAAATTACAATCATACACACACACACAAATGCATCAACGACACGCTTTCCATTTGAATAGCTGATTTCTGTGAAATACCCCCTCCCTGGTTCCCTTTTAGAGAAATAAGAGAAACGTTCCTGATAGAGGGCAGTATTTACATTCCGAATAGTGGGACATCAAAGGAGATTGTCAGCAAAATTGTCACAACACAAATATGGTAATTACTATCACTTAAGAAAATGAACCCTTTCTGAACTGGTCCCAAAATATGGCTTGGGTCTGTGGAAAATAAATGTTATAGCAAATTTTCAATAACAGGTTAACTAATCATTGACTATAAGCTGATTTTGGTTTATTATGCATTAATTCTCCATAGATCTCAGTATTTTCAGGACCATTCCTGAATGGGTTCAAAAGAATGTTGATTCGTTTTTTCAATTCATTGACTCAAAGATCTGCATGTTCTCTATGTATTAATTCAAGACTGACGAGCCACCAACTAGGGTACTCTGAGTAGCGGTTGGTAGAGCGCTGGTCTATAATCTACAGGTTTCTGGTTAAAGTGAGGCCTGTAAAGTGTCTAACTCCACGAAAATTACTTGGAGCTTCCTTGTTTCTCTTCTACCGTGTTGTTTAGCTTATGGTAAGAGAAGAATAAAATAGGGTTAGATTTTTTTGAATGCCCCTTTAGTATGACGATATCTATCATTCAGCTCAAAAGCGTTAACAAACGGTCATAAACCTCATAAACGTCCGTTGTAAAAGCTGACGCATATTTTTGCTTTTTTAACCAGGAAAGCAGTGTTCTTTTTCAATGAAACTTTCACACATCATTCGGACATATCTTACAATGATTTTGGTACAGGATTGAAGTCTCAAATGTCATTTTGGGCAATATCTGACACTTTACAGGCTCCCACCAAGTGACCAGGGTAGAATACTTAGCTCTTTTTTTTACAAAAGTTATTTCTTTATCTAGTCAGATTTACTCGTTTCTATAAACTGATTCAAGATTGACTTACTTCTTGTACATGTGCAGGATGCTGGTCTGCTCGACAGGAAGTGCAAATGTATGCTGGGATTCCGGCGAGTTGCTCCTGTAGTACTCCAAGGCAGTCCTGTCAATGAATAAAAATGAAAAACTTTTAATAGATTGTCATAATTGTTACTTATTAGGATGTAGGAATATTGTTAACTAAACATTGCCGTGAAAGTATTCAATTAACGTTAACTTTATCCTGAACATTAATATTGAAATATGCACAAAGATCAAGTTTCTTTTAATAAAACACTTAGTGTACGTTATGTCAAATCTTTTGAAATGAATTTGATGGGACAGAAAAGTGTAACAAATTTGTTCTGAATACTATATTTTTTCATGATATACAGATCGAGCATAAAAGCAAATGACTACCTGATGAGGGTGAGGATGTTCGCTGTTGGTAGACCGAGAGATTGCGAAGCCACCATGAGAAGCTCCAGAACGCAGTGCAAGCTCTGTAACCGGGTCACTAGGTCACGAGGGGTCAAGAGGTCATCCGATGGAATGTACCATTCCAGGCAATGCAGGGTGGTCAGCTTTTGTGCTAGAGAAAATACAAATACAAATAAAATAAGAGTACAATAATGTTTTTTGATCTGTTCAGACAATTGAAACTAAATCATAAATAAACAAAATAGGCCTCCACTGGAATTGAACCGGAGACCCAGGATTGCTAAACCGGTGCTCTGACCACTTATCAAGAAGCTCTTACGGTGGCGGAACTTCTCCAAAAACCTTAATAATAATAATAATAATAAATTACATTTACATTATATAGCGCTTAATAATACAATGTTTCTATAAGTGCATTATTATTACCCTTGGTCATCAGGTCAAACCTGCACAATTATCTTGCCCACCATCTCAACTCCCTGGGGGAGCATACTAGCCCAGTTGCCCAATGGGCGCTGAAGACTAATTAAACCTTCAATGCTCATGCTAGTCAGTAGCTTTATAAACCTGACACAAACCCCAAAGGCAAGCTCCCACGTTAACATTTTTCTGTACTGGCCGATTTGGGCAAGTAAAATCAAACATTGGTAAATTTTTACTTGCCCCAATATAAAATTTACTAGCCCTAATACTTAACCCTAATGTACAGGTATGAAATTACATTGTTCCCTCATAGTTGAACAATTATTTAGTTGCCTAATGCCTAATTGGGCAAGCAAACTAGACAATTGATTAGATTTCACTTGCCCGACATGAATTCTTTACAAGTTGGCAAGTGCTAATGTTGAGTCCTGCCTAAGGATATAAGAATTAACTAAGGGATAAGTGTGAGGGATCAACCAAAATTATGCATTCATTTACCATGGAATTTTCACTCATCACTCAGTGGACAAATATCAGATCACAGAAATACACATTTTACCAACCCATCATCAGTGGTTGCACATGTCATCAGAGTAACTAGAAAAGTCCATTTATTAAAGCAATAACATCTTACCAAGGAAGAAGTTTGTGTAGTCTCTCTGCAGCTTGTTGATGGCGATGTCGACCAGCAGGACCATGGGCGGGTGGTCCAGGTCTAGTACGTGGGTCGGGTCCTGATACATGGCACGGATCTCCTGGGCTAGGATGGTCCTATTACGACTATGAAGCTGTAATTTTGTGCACAAACGGGTAAAGGACACCAATTAATGGTACTAACTGTAATAGAAGTTTCATATCCTAAATACATGAGCAATATTATAAATATCAATTCTGTTCAATTCTAGAACAGGTCTCCATTTGTAAAACTTGTGCAGTTGTTGTAAATGTCTTATTATTTCAAATACTGTAGTATCAACAGCCAATCAGCATGGAGCATTATAGCTGTTGCCATAGTAGTTACAATAATTGGGCACTTACAACGATTAAAAAAAGTGTTATGGAACAGGGCCCAGAAAACGAAATTGAGAATTGTCAAACTGTAACAGTTATCTGTTCGAGGTTACAGCTTCAGGTTGTTTGAAATTTTACTTGCCAGACTGGACCATAGAGAAATAAAAAATAATCCTTACCATGGGCTGTAGCTCCCCCCTGTTGAGCTCCTCAATGACCATTGCAAACGCCGCCTTGATATCAGCGTAGCACGATGCGTTGTCTTTGAGAATGACCCAGAGTCTCTCCGTGAAGTCCAGATCGCTGCGATCAAAAGCCGTCCGCCAGCACGCTTGACCATCATTGTCGTCCGATTCCGATTTCTTCCTCTGTTGACAAAGCAGAAAATTTAAATTGTTGAGTGTTTCATTACTTCAAACTTGTTTGTCCATGGTTAATGAATGTTCATTACTTTCTGGTTACACCCACATTTATCCAAATAAACCTTTATTTACATAATTAGCAAAGGAGATTACAGATATCAACCTATCCACCCATTTCTCAATCAATCAACTAATCAATGACAATATGTATTTATCAATATTTACTTGCTCTTTAGCAAGGCACGTAACTTTATCCACATTGCTGCTCTCCACCCAGATTTATAAATGGGTACTCGGTATGAACTGAGGGTATTTGAAAAGTAAGTGTGCACTTCTAAAGTAACACTGGCTGGAATGCTCCCCAGGGAGTGGAGAGAATGCAGGATGAGTGCTGGAATGATAGTGGGGGTGTATCCGACGATCGAGGTAATAATATCAGACTGAGGTCCCTCGGGGAGAACTGTGCAAAAGCACTAAACAGGCTAATCTGAGTACAAAGAACTAATTACAGTCAAACCTATGGATAGTGACCATCCATGGTCAACAAGTGATGTAGCCATTGTAGACAGGTGACCTCTATAGACAAGTTCCATACCATTGTTCTTTTCTTGCAGAGGATCACTTTTGGTGACCTCTAGGCTCTATATGCACATTGACTGCTGTAGAAATGTGGCCGCTAAGACAGGTTGAACTGTAATATAATTATTTTGTAATATTACCTTGTAGACAGGCCCTTGTTTGACCTCTTGCAGGAATGTCTTGATGAGGTCCGGTACCGACCCTGACCCCTCCCTGGAAGTCCAGCTGACCTCTCCCGTTTCCAGGCTGCTTGCAAACATCTGTGAGCATGAAATCCAAGGATTGACATGCTTTCATTAGATAGCCTGAGCACCGAAGTATTAACCCATCAAGGACGAGAGCTATTTTAAGGCAAAATTTATCATTATTTTCCCCTACAAATTGGCAACTTCTAATATTTTTCTACCTTTTAATGACATAAAAATAGGTGGAAAATATTTAGTAATTACAATTTAAGACAAATATGAAGTGACTTTGGCGCAAAGTTGCCAATTTGAATGCCGAAAATCTGTTTTTAAAATATCACAATGTGTTGCCAACTTAAGGATTTTCATAAATTATAGCGATATACGCAATAATAAAAATCATTACAAAATAAATAAAGTAGGTAGAGTAATAAAATAGGGCTCTAAAAATAGAGAAATTTATACTTTTTCTCCTTGTATACTTCATATAATTTTGTATCTTCTTGCTGAAGTGTAGGACTACCAACCCACAAATATGTGGGACACCGTCCTTGATGGGTAGTGATCAATTAACTTCATAAGATTTTTCAAAAAGAGATATTTTAGACTTTAATTATATGCCAATTTCATCATGTTGATACAGAAATACAACTGTTTTCTTAGAAAAAACAAAAACATGACCCATTTCATTCTTCTGTTACCATAGGCCAAACAACAAGGTACCGTACAAATGTGAATGTCTAAAATTGTATTAAAGGGATCTAGTAACTTTGTTGACATGTGCAAAAAGTGATGAAAGGTTGATGCAATGTATATTGTTGTTATCTCATATATGTCCACAGGGTATTGTGTGAACATTTCAAGTCAAATGGACATTGCATGGCCAAGTAATGAGCAAAAATGCAAAGTGATAGTCACTAACTCACTGCACTCACTTTGTACACGGTAAGAAAAACTCCGGGGGAGTTTTTCTTATCTGAATACTTCAATCGTACATATCTTTGTAACGAAAGGGAAATTTGAAAAACCGAAACCGGTCCCATGATTTTATTGTTAATACGAATACAACAAGGTATGATGGAACCGCTAGAATTAAAATTTTATTTTGAGGCTTTGGACAATGTTACTAAGTCCTTTTAATGGCCAATTTGGCCAATTTGGCCAAGAAACCACCTATTGGCCAATTTGGCCAATTTGGCCAAGAAACCACCTATTTATTGATCAATTTGCAAAATTAGACAACGAACTGTGTATTATAGTTCGATATCGTTGACGGGTGTATTTTGAAGTGCACGGCATTGTCGGTCTTGTCGACCCGATCTTCAGCCCAGTGGAGCAGAGCGAACGGGCGGTGAATTTAAGCCAAATCTCACTGGCATGCTGACGACGTGAATTGAATTTCCAACGATATTTGTGCATTTAACGATACTAAGGTTCGGATTTTACCACACAAGCCCTTTTTTTATACACCAATATTGATCAATTCGTTGGGCCAATATAGATGTTTTCGTTAACTTTCCCAAAACTGTTATTTGGCTTTAAGGAAGCACCACTCACCACTAATGATGAGAGCTCTTTGTACACAGCTAGAGGGGTGCTTCTTGTGTCTCCAGGCACTGCACGGATCAGCTGCACAAAATAGAAATTGAAAACAATTATCGTTTTTCTTATCAAAATAGTTAAAACATTGAAAAGAAATATTAATTCTGAGCTACAGAACTTACTTTCAACTATGCATAATCGCATATGTACAAAAAAGATTAAAGAGTACAATGAACTTTCACGCTATTGGGGTAAGATACAGAATTAACTGAGATATTGGATGACCTGCAGAGTTATCAATACAAATTGATGACAAGTTGAAATAAATTATGCTAAGAAGTAATGATGAAAGCAATGATGATGAAGATGGTGATGGTGGTGGTGATGGTGTTAGTGTTGGTAAGGTGATGATGACAGAACAGATGATGTCAAATGTAATATCCTGTTTGCAAACTTTGAAAAAATCACAACGAAGGAAAATGTGACACTACCCTTCACCAGAAAACAACCACTAAGTCAGGAAAACTGATTGTGCTGATTTTCACATGACATTAAAATAGAAGTCAATACCTTTAAAATGGTATATAATTTGTCATATTCGGACTAAGCAAACTCTCTCAAATGAGCGCTTATAAAAGAGAAACTACCACCGCCACTTAACAGTCGTTTTGTGGTGTAAAGGTCACAAATAAACAGGGTCATACCACTTTGCAATTCGCATCATAAGGACTCTCCATAATCTTCTTCACATTGTTCCAGCTACACTCGACAGCGATGTACGATGAATCACATGACTCTTCCTGGGTAGTATCGGCTGATAGAGGGCTCACTATCTCGTACAAGGCATACCCTTGGGTTACTATATGCTGATGGTAAAAACAAACAAACAAACAAACAAAAATATTATAAAGAGGTTTCAAATATTTGTCTAAACTTGATGCATGCTTTACAAAAACAATCTGACCTTGGGGCTATGACTATTACTTTTCATCAGTGTGTTTTGTTGTATTATTGTTAAAAACAAAGCAATATAAAGATTTTGGACCAGCAAATTTACCTTGTACAGGGTCTCTTATTACAAGGTCCCACTGTATTGTTTTAAAGATGTGGGAAAGGCAAGTTAATTTCATCTCTTTATTGGAAAGTACACATGATAGATTTTAAGACCGATTGATTTTTCTATAACATACATTCTCCATAGACTGCAGCCCAAGTATTTTCAGGACCAGTCTTGAATGGGTTAAAACGTGAGAATACATGTATTAGAGGAGATGTTCACCGTACTAGTTATCCATTACTTCTGGGTTGGGAATAGCAAATGTGCCATTGTTCGCCTCGAAGAATGACACAAATGCCGGACAAAATTACACAAATGACACTCACGACCTTCCCGTTGACAAGTGAAGGCCTGAACCAATAAACCACAACACTCCCACAACCAGTGGGGTAGCTACGGGGAGGGGGGGCATTGTGCTCCCCAATAATTTAGAAAAATCAATAAAAAACATACTTAGATCATTTTTGAAAAAAAACCCCCAAAGCCAATCCGTCTGACCACACTACGCCACTGCCCACAACACTCCAGAAAGAAAAACTGAGAATGATTTTATACCTTAGACTGGACATCTTCATGTGCCTCACAGATGACATCCCGCAAGCTGGGCAGCTCTGACTTACTCTGAAGTGGACCTAAAAGATGAACGAAAGAAAGAAAAAAAATAATCAGAATTTTGGATTGGTAAACTGTTAATTATTATGAAATAACTACGCAGTGCTGTTGTTCTTTGTACATTTTGTACCAAAGTTTAAATGTGCCGTCTAGCACTCAAATTGGGAAAGAGTATTAACCAATGAAGAGGGTGCAAGCGATTTTGGGCTGTGGTGTATTTGGCATGTTACCAAAATTAAATCATCTTCAACTGGTTAATTTCCCAATAGATGAGAAATTTATATCCTAAATTGCATCAACATATTGGCTTAAGGGTGATCACCTGATCAAACTCGCTATCATTACTTAATCTGTCATTTCAAAACAAATCATCATTGATGTCTCCTATAGTACACTTTAATAGCTAACAAGTGAATGATGTAACAACAAAAGTCATGATGTATCTAGAAATGGTATGAGATGTTCTGGAGTCAGGTCTGATCCAGTCTGAGTCAGTTTACACCCAAATAAACTGGTTCTCTCTGGACCTTTGCCATCTAAATACTGGACCACAGTATTAGCAGTAGGGTGCCAGCCAAAGTACATTAAGAATGTGAAGTTCTGCACACTTACCTTCACATGTAACTGAGGTAACAACAAACGGCATGAGATGTTCTGGGGTCAGGTCTGATCCAGTTTGAGCCTGTTCACACCCGATCAAACCGGTTCTCTCCGGATCTTTGCCATCACACTGTATCCAGAGTGGTAGGAGCGGCGGCACCTGGACTGCACTATTGTTTGCATTCATGATGGGGCTGTGTAGCATGGTGTACATTGACAATGCAAACCTTTTGACAGTAAAAAAGCAACAACCAAAAACAATGACAAGTGATATAATTTTCTCTTTAATCATGATATCTAATACATTTTGAATTCAATAAGGAGTTAATTTGAATTTGGATGCAAAGAAAATTACTATCATAATAGTAAGTTTGTTTTGTGAAAAAATGCAGTGCTTTGCATCCCACATTCAGACAATCCATGTAAAATTCAGCATATTTATAAAAAAAAGGCATCAAAATAATGTATGATTCAAATTCAGCTTCCTACTATGATAAAGAAAAGTTTTACTGTAGGCTACATGATAATTTATTTGAGAGAGATCTGTCTCCCTCCCCTAATTACTGAATAATACAACCTGGTAGAGGTCTTCAACCAACATCTTGGACTGGTGGCACATATAAAGAAAGTGTTGAGAGAAGGGATCAAGGATGCAACAAGCTTGGCAGAAGAGTTGTATGGTGTGCTCTCGTGGAGACCACAGCAGCGCTCAACAGCGCCACCTGAAGTTGGTGTTGATGATGATGATGAGGATGAGGATGATGATGTTGATGATGAAGAAGATGATGATGATGATGATGATGAAGAAGATGATAATGATGGTGATAATGAAGAAGAAGAAGATCATGATGATGATGATGATGATGATAATGATAATGTTGATGATAATGAAGATGATGATGATGATGATGATGATGATAACGATGATGATGATGATGATGATGATAACGACCATAATGATGTTGATGATGAAGATGATGACGATGATGATGAAGTTTAAATACACAATGCATACCTTGCATCTTCAATGGACAGCAGACTGTTATCTAGAGAGCAGCCATTCATCTCACTGGATAGGCTACAGTTGCTATAATCCTTCTCCTCAGAAAATGACACATCTCCGTTGTGATACGAAGAATCATCACCATTCTATGGGAAAAAAAGGGAATAAAATATAAAATTATCATCATACACATTGGCAGGGCTTTCCCTCAACAGTAGCCCGGGTGCTATTGACCACCTGAAGTTTCATTTCTTACTAGAATCTCTTGTTTTGGTCACTAATGAATTAGGATCTGGAAGACTGAGACGGGTTACAGGATCTACACTTAGTGCTGTTGACGAGTCACGGGTACCTGGGTCCCGCCGAAAAATGTCGAGTCCCGGGCGCAAAAATCGATACTCAATATCCCGAAAAAAAAAGCAAAAGTCCCCTTTTTGAACGCCCAAGTTATCTGCCCACTCTCATTTTCTTTTCTTTCCTTTTCCCCTCTTTGAACACCCGAGTTTGTCATAAATATGCTGCATTTTTGTCACTTGAATGAACATGTTTTCTCATAGCGAAATCAACAAATGGGTAAATTTCGGGTACCCGTGACTCGCCCGAAAAATTATCGCGAGTCCCGGGAGGGAAATACTCCCGAAATCGACACCTCTATCTACACTACATAAACTTGTCTATGGTGGGAGTCTATCTATGTGACGTGTCAATTTGGCCACCTGAAAGAAAAGTGTAAGGGAGAGCCCTATAGATTTGGCATCATACACTTTATTCCATACTTGGATTACAACACAACAGTGAACAAAATACACAGGGTATCAGGGCAAATTCGCCCCCGAAATGCCAAAAAGAGCCCTAGAAAACCATAAAAGAGCAAATCAAATTTTGGAGTGTTATTTTCATGCAGGCAAGTTTGAAAAGTAGCCCCCGAAAAATAAAATTAAATTTTTCCCCTGCAACACAACACAATTTGCAAACTTATAGTCCATTGGTTATTGCAGGCCTAGACTCTTCTATCTTTTTATAATAATGATCTACTTCATCCCCTACTTGTTTATCTGGCATGAAACTGAATAACACGACTCATCCGAGACAACTCTGTCTGATGTCTGCACACATTAACCCATTGCCTACGGGAACCGGGTCGGCTATGTACAAAGTCTATGGGGATTCTAGAATCTCGAAGGGAACGGGTTGACGCTCATTTTGTTCATCCCTAGTTGAGGCATGTATACACATTATTCATAAATGGCAATATTAGCATACAACTGCTACAACAGTGAGGTTAAAGGAAATCTTCACAAAACTGTTCTTGAGGCTTATACTGACAAAACAATATAATCAAGTATGCATCTATAACTATAAGACATGTTAACAAAATACTTAATCTGTATTTAACTGTAGATCTTCATTGAATTGATGATTTCCAAGGATATCACATTTTTTGGTGCAAGAGGCCCATATCATTTAATGACTATGATTCTAAACTTATAATGAAATTAAAATTCTGGTGAGAAAATGAAGCAACTTGCATTAAAACAACAAAAATTCAATTTACACATAATTATCTAGATCTATGCTGTTTGTCATTACCCGCTAGATACGTATCTTATTTTACCTGAACATCACCACTGCTCTTCTCCAGTAATACAATCCGCTTGTTTAGTTCTGCGGGTAGCAGATCTCGAAGACATGTTTCTCCCACGGTTGAAGACTGCACTCTCCAGCCATCTAGCTCTACTTCCGGTACTTCCTTCGTTGCCAGCCTGTATCAGTACAAACGTACAACTTTTATTCATTTTTGTTCTATTAGCACCTATTACAGACTTTGTTTAAGTCGCAGAGTCAAACAAAGTGCTCGGAGCAATGCTTTGTCGATTATCCAAGCTGCCTTGATGAAGTGCTCCAGGGCTAGGCCTCCAGCATTTCCAAGGAATAATTTAAGACTAAAGGTCAAGAAACTGCCAAGTATTACTATTATAATGCAAGATCAACCAACTACTAGAAATGTTGTATATAAGCTTCTTTACTAACAAATTTAGCTAAAAGGACAATGAAACCCAAGCAAAATGTTGCTTTCATATACTTGAAGAGATTAGGAGGAATAATCTCTGAAAGTTAGAGCATAATCGGGCAAGAAACAAGAAAACTATGGCTCTTTGAAGATGTCCATTTATTCCTATGGGGATCTCAAATTGGCAACGCACTCTGATAAGTGTGTGGACTACTCCCCATATGTTTTGTACACAAATGTTCCCATTTTTACAGTTTTCTTCATAGTCATACTTTTCCATTCCCCCAACTCATATGTTATGTATAAATGCATTCTACAAAACATAATTTGAAACATGTAAGAGTTACCCTTACATGTTTCAACTTGAATGTTTTGTAGAATGCATTTATACATTACATAACAAACGTTTTGAGAAAATTTGACAAAATTGAAATTTTGTGTACAAGATATATATATGAGGAGTAGTTCACAACTTTGCCAGAGTGCGTTCCCAATTTGAGTCACTCGTAGAAATAAATGGCTCTAATTTACAAAGAGCCACATAGTTTTCTTATTTCTTGACTGATTGTGCTCAAATTTTCAGGGACTATTCATCCTATTTAGTGTATTATAGTGCATACAATTACAATAATTTGTCTGGATTTCATTGTCCTTTAAAGTTAACACAAGCCTCCCCACTAACCTTTTTTTCTACTGTTGTACTGGCCCTTTCAGGCAAGTAAAATCATAAATTTTGAATGTTTACTAACTTGCCCTCTTACTTCTTGATGAGATTTAGACATGTAAGAAATTACACTGTTCTCTCAGTCTCATGAGTCATAGTTTAACAATTATTTGGTTTCCCGATCGGGCAAGCAAACCAGACAATTTATGACATATCACTTGCCCGACACTTATTTTTACTTGCCCCGGGCACACGGGCAAGTGCTAGTAGTACTGATGACCATGGGTAATAATAATTTAAATAATTATTTAAGCGCAGTAGAGTATATATTTATAGTAGCTGCGCTATATAAATGTTCATATTATTATTATTATTACTAGTATCGAGCCCTGGTTAACAGATTATAACAATTTAGAAGTGGCATTCTTTAGACTCTTACTCTCTATCTACATGTAGGTCTAGGACTTTACTTAATTATAAAAGTTTAAAACATGACAAGACATACGTTTTGTTAACTGTGATCAGCGCCGTCCGTAGGACGGCGCTGTGAAGACGAAACGTTAAAAAATTTGTAGGAAATTTGCCGACGGGTGGTTTCAAGAACTTTCCATCTATTATTATTATTTTTTTTTTAGTTCTAGATATTAATTAAACATTCAACCTACCTTGCTTGATATTTAATTTGTTGCAAAAGAATGATAACTTACCTCAAATTGATGATGATGATGATGATGACTGTTATTTCCTTCATCTTTGTTCGCTGCATGCAATGTCAGGTGACCGAAAACTCGTCGGCAATGCATAGCGCATGCGCGGGATAGGAGGTGATCCGCGCGTAAGTGGCGATCGGTTGACAATAAGCCAGGGACTGACATGTAACATACCGTGTACAGGATCGATAGGAGTGTATCGCGCACGCAGAAATAGATCAATCGCTGTACAGAACGCGCGCACATCCAGGCTCGTACGCCAAAGTTTGACCTGCGACCTCGCGCATTGCCGACAAGTTTTCGATCACCTGATATTGCATGCAGCGAACAAATTCGGATACCATTTTCGTCACTTCTGTAATCTTGCCAGTTTTATAGTAAATTTCAGGATAAATCAAACGAATGGAGCATCAGACGTTTTACCAGTTGGAGCATTGATGTCCGTGCATAACATAATTCGTAAGTATGAACCGAGATATGTTATTTAAAGTATGATATTTTATGGTGTTGTACAAGTGTGTTTGCCGTTAAAGCCTATAAAGTGTTTCCATCACGGTATGCACAGCTCAGAATGGTTAGGTTAACGTTTTGTGAATTTGTATTACTCACTGACACTGACACTTTACTCTTGTCTTTGAGACTTGATCATGACAATATGACATGAGCCTTCTAAGTTCTACTTTGGAATATAACCCCATAGCCTATATTAAATTTATAAGGAAATAATAAGTTTGAAAATACCCTTGCTTGTTTTCACAAAATAACCATTCTCATTTCTATCAGTATCACCGAGTCTGCAGCTGTGAGACTGTGTCTGTGGAATGAGACAGTTGATATATATATATATAATATATACACACACAAATATATTATAGAAAACATGAACATGATAATTCATTGATTGATACATAAATAATGTCGATAAAGCTAGAATATAACTAGAGATCGATAAATTTATCGTTTCCAGTGCCTCTTTTACATTTTAGGTATGGTATTGGGTCCTATTACCGGATACCATTTCTTTACGCCATGAAAACGATCAACATGAAGAACAGAGATATGAATAAAACACAAATAAGTGATCTATATATTCTCAAGATAAAGAATTTATAACTTATTTCGTAGAAAAAAGCGGCAAACTTACGCAAATTGAACTTTTACGGCACCCTTTCAAGAAAGCAGAATTTTTGTAGCGCACAAACCGGGTTGTATTAACCGGACGCACCAAACGTGAATGTTTTGCATGGGAATGTCATTGACATGCGCGCTGCCACTGGTGCGCGGCAAAACGCGCGTATAACGCCTCACGGCGCTTATTTTCTTCGGGAAATGGTGGAAAATGTTTGCTAAACATACATTTATTATCCTCCGTTAATGCCGACTTTCAAATTCAACTTTCAAAATTCGAACGTTTTTCCTATTGGAATTTGCATGTACGGTAATACAACCCGTTCGGTATTGCAACCCCTTGCTATACTGTCTTAAAATTCTAATATAATACTGTCGGCCCTGAAAATGATAGATTTATGATCTAGAACTTAGAGTAATAGAGACCGCTGTTGACATGTTTTGACCATGTTGACTAGTTTACTTTTTTGTTTTGAGTCAAAAACTCAAATTAATAATAATAACAATCATAAAAACAATACTAAATTGTAAAAGACAATGATACCTTTTCAAAGACTCTACGAAGACCGCCTCCATTTTCTAGAATGAAATTGTACAAAATGTGTTAAGTTGAATGAATCCTAGTAGAGTTGCAGCTTGGAAATTTTTTATTTATTTACGTTGCTAGCTAGCGCTAGCTACTCAGCTCCGCCGGAGCTCCGGGCGGGCGGGTCGGGGCGATTTCGAAGAACTCAACACAAAACTGCGCTGCTCCTGCTTGACGCGCGCAGCTCGTACTTCGCGCGAGAAGGGGGTGCGAATTCCATCGATACAAGTGCCGAATGCGTAATATTAATCGTTATAGCGAAAACAAATTTATGGTGCCGGTGACTTCTAATCATGAAAATTAATGCTCTGGTGAAAAAATAATTATTCAACTTTTATTCCAATAAAAGTTTGATACCGGTATAATATGTTCATATTCTATACAAATAATATTAGACAACCTATTAACAGGCTGGGATCACCCTCCCTACTACCGGTACAATTCCAAAGACAAAACAAATATAATTATTCACGCGGGGCGGCGGGGTTACCGTAAATTGGGAGGCTCAGGCTTCACGCCCACAATGCTGTGTTGTTGTTGTTATTTTATAATTTTGGCGTTCATAAAATTAATATATTTTACACCATGATATTATTTTAAATTTTAGAATCAATCATTTTAATAGAGTGGTGAAGTGTGACGTCATCAAAAACCTATTTTTTTTTAATTTCCAAATTTAAACTTCATTTTTCCGAAAGAGCATACCAAAATAATAATGCCCAAATGTTAAAAATCAATTGAAATGAACCAGAGCAAAATAACACTGATTTCCTATTTGGTACTTGGTAGTTTAATCCTCCAAAACACTCCATAGGAGTTTTAACTGGAGGTGGGTCCGAGAGAGTGGTTAGCCCCTAAAGACAGAAGGGTCCTTAGCAAGCGCATTCTGGAATGTATGAAGTGAGGACTGGTTTACGATAGATTGAAGTGGTTGTACGAACGAAAAACGAATTTGTGAACGCCTCAGAGTTTGTGTGTTGCTGTCGACGTCGGTACTGTAGAGAATGGCCCCTTCGGTTTCTGTCTATTTGGGGTTGAATGAAGTCCTCATGTTTGATGTCCAGGTTTCCGTTCAGCATCTTTTGAAAGCAGGTTAGGCGATGACATTTCCTTCTGTCTTGAAGCGCAGTCCACTATTGAAATAAAATAAATTCGGATGGGCATATCTCAGCCAATACGATTGATATTCGATTGATTTTCAACATTGGGGCATTGGTGTATGCTTTTTCGGAAAATGAAGTTCAAATTGAGAAATTATAAAAATAGATTTGTTATGATGTCACCGCTTCGGTACTCTATGGAGCTCCTGATATAATGTAGATGCTGCCTGTCCATAAAAAATTTGACCTAACCGGGCATCATCTGGTCAGACTGGCACAGTATTCAGACTTCTCAGATCGGTGACATACCGGGGTATGCGCGCAAGCCAAGCCTAGAGCCTTATTTTAGGTGCCTGCAGCGCAGGTGTACGTATACAACCAAGGGCGTTTAACAACAAAAAAAAAAAAAGGGGGGGGGGGGGGGCATTGCGAGTGAGTGAAGCAACCGAGCGGGGGAAGGTGTGTCCGGCTTGAACTTGGTGCGATTTGGTGCATAACTGAGACAGAAATTTCACATACTATGTATTGCAAACTATGGAATCAGACATAATTATATATAATCTGAAAAGATTATGTTTAAATTTTTTTAATTTTATTGTTTTGATGAATTATTGGGGGGGGGGGGGGGGGGGGGGGCACATGGCCAATTGCCCCCGGTGCTACAACGCTGATGCTCGCCATGCATGTGCGCCATGCGATCAATGCAGAACCCCCCCATTCGCAAACAAGTTTTTACACATCCTTACGCACGACCGACACTGCATGTATTTTCATTTAGCGTAAACTGTAATATTAAATCTCTCGCATTCTATCTCACTCTCACTCTCACGCCCCCCCCCCCCCCCCAAAAAAAATAAAAACAATTATCATATACCTACAATTGTATTGCCTCTTGCCGTGGCGTAGCGTGGTCGGACTGATTGGGGGGGGGGGGGGGTGCACATAACTGTTTGGGGGCACACCTTATGTTCTCCTTGTTTCGCATTATGTTCCCATTATATATATATTTTTTTTTTTTGGGGGGGGGGGGTGGGGGATGGGGTGTATGTGCTCCCTGTGACCCCCGTATTTAGCCATTCCACTGGGCTACCAATTCATACCAATATTGCCATTTTCAAATCTCGTGCTTCGGATGTGACACTATCCGGAAGATGGAGTCAACTTTTACTAAAGGGTAAATAATCGAGGTAGAATGGTTTGTTATATTTGTGGAAAATTCTACTTTTTTAAAGGCACCAATTAGACGATGCATTAATACTGTAAAATACATGCAGGTGATAGATTATTGCCAACGTATTGATACGACTTTAATATTATCCACCACATCTTTTGTTGAAACACATAATTATATTCAGTTATAAAAACGCTCCGTGAAGCCGAGACATGCTAATTAAATCAAACCCTCGCGCATTTCTTCAGGCTGTTTGCACCTGGGAAGAGGCGAGGACAATTTACAATTTACAATACAATTTATTTGCATGAATTATGTAAGTGAAATTTGCATGCCTATTATGATTGTTCAACGCAGTGATCATTGACCTCGAGAAGGTGTAACGCATGTCATGACTTACGTTGACGAGGGACATGTTATAATCATAGGCGTACCCAGGGGGGGGGGGGGTTTGGGGGTTCAACCCCCCCCCCCCCCCCCCCCCCCTTTGACCCAAAAATGACCCCCCCTTTTCAAATTTTAACTGGTCTGGAGACCAAATTGTAGCGGTCTCGACCGTCATTTTCGATGGTCTCGGCCTCGAAAAGTGCGAAAAAACGTGGTTCCGACCTTAAAAAGTGCGATACACCGTGGTTAAGACCTTGAAAAGTGCGAAAAATTGTGGTCTCGTCCTCGAAAATTTTCGAAGCCGAGACCAAAAATGTTCGACGACATCACAATTTTGTTGTGAGGTAATGAAAAACTAAGTGTCGAATTTGAGAGAACATGCAATTTTAATGGCAGAATAAACTTTATTTGGTCAAAATCGACCCAGAATCTGCTGAAATATCAATAAATCTATCTGATCTTATAATTATTTGGGGCCCAAATAATTAGATGATTTTTTCAAAAAATATAAAAAATGCTTGAACTTTTTCAAAAATTTTCAAAAGCGTTTTTTAAATAGTTGTTGATGATCTCTCTATTTAATCATTATGTCAATAAAACATGACATGCATACTTTTGTATGAAAAATGGTTGAAACCAATGCCTTTTTAGAAAGCGCCCTGTTGTGTTTTAATGGCTCTTTTTGAATGATAACAGGCTTTTAATTGGTCGTTTGTAATTTTGTATACCTTTCGAGCATGGTGGAGTTATAACTATTAGTTTATAATGTTACTGTCCAGGTTTGGTTACTAAGGTTCAGCCTTACCAAAACTGTACTACCCCTTTAATGGATAGGATGAGTCTACTTGATAGACTTTAGCAAACTCCAAACATCAGATCAATAATTATACTATTATAGGTCACGAGTATCTAGGTGGGTACCCGATCCAATTGAATGCATTGGGATTTTAAAAGACTTCACATGAAAATTATATACCCATCAAATCACTTTAAAGAGGACCACCAGGCAAAGAACAGCATGTAACTATATTGTTTTGGTACTGTTGTGTGATATTAAAAAGATGCTCAACCCATTGCAATGGGTTGAGTAATTCATAAACAATATACAATTAATTATACCCTCACTTACGGAACCATCATTATCTGACGGTTCCGTATGCGCCAAACGTCTGAGAGTGCGCCAATTCTATTCACGCGTACGTTTGGAGACAATAGAATCCAGGACGATTCGTTCGCCCTGGACCAATGTAGTCTTCGTATGCAGACCCATGAACGCATGCTTTTAAAATGGTGATGCGTTTTCCAATTATATAATTTGTCTGGAAACATATTTTTCTGAACTTGTTGGTGGAATGGACTACTAACGATGTTACCTTTCATTTATAACAGTATTATTTTTGGGTGGTGGTACCCTTTAAGTGATTATGGAATAATGGTTTATGGTTTAAAAATGGTTTGAAAATGATGTTGTTGTTTTTCCGCCAATGATCCCATTTGTCTTTAAATTGAATGCATTGGGATTTAACTAAAAAATGCCGTTTGTAAAACTCCCGGGTTGCAGCTCCAGCCAGGCAGCACCCCATGCCTCCCCCGCCATCTTTACGCCTATGCCGGAAGGAGATGAAAATAACGCTATTATACACGAATTATTAAAAAAAAGCACTAGAGAAGAAATAAAATGAAGTGAACTATATTGTACGTTTATTACACATTTATGGTTTGTCAGAAGAAATAAATACATAAATGAGTATGATTACCTGCACGCAACCTGTTCTTTTATGACAAGCGAAATATGAAATGCCAACTTGTACTTCATTAAATTGTAAATATAAATATTATCCAGACATTTGAACATTATCTTTTTTTACTGATCAATGTTTAGTGAATGTCGTCAGCATCTATCGACAAATTTGTAACGACTACCAGAAATAGTTTTCATAATGTTCACATCCCAATTGTAAAAAGAAAGAAAAACAAAAAACCCGTGTTATTTATCGGTGTCTCACCTTGGAAAATATTGAATTATCTTTAATTTCATAGACAACCCTTTTCCCTAACAATTGAACGTAGCCAAATGTGAAGATAACAACATTGCCAATTACAGACCTTTACATCATAATTTTGGCTTCAAAACATTTAAAGGGATAGTTGAGTTTTTGGTATAGAAGGCGCTTCAAGAAATTTTTTTTTTGGGTGAGGTAATGAAAAACTGAGTGCCAAATTTGAGAGAGCATATTATACACTTTATATTACATAATAAACTTCATTTGATCAAAATATATCCGATCGGAATAAATGTCGGATCCTGCATGTATTCGATGATTTAAGAAAGAAAAAAAAAATGCTTGCACTTTTTCAAAAAATTACAAAAGAGGTTTTTAAATAGTTGTTGATGATTTCTCTATTGAATCATTATTAAAACAAAACATGCACCATTTTTGTATAAAAAATGGTTGAAGCCAATGCTTTTTTAGAGAGCGCCCTCTTGTGTTTTAACGGCTGTTTTGAATGATAACATGCTTTTTACTTAGTCGTTAGTAATTTTGTATATCTTTCGAGCATGGTGGAGTTATAACTAAAAGTTTGCAATATGGTGCAGGTTTTGGTTACTAAAATTCAGTTTTTACCAAAACTCAACTATCCCTTTAATTTCAAGGATTTTTATTACTTTTCAGTCTGTTCTGAAAGATTGTTGGACGAGTGCAATGTTAATTGAATCACCGGTATATGAAAGTATTTTTTACCGGGATACTTTTTTGTACCTTCTCTCTATTTTATCCGTACAGTTTGAAGGAATACAAAACATATATATAGGCTATCAGTCGACCAGAGTTCGTTGTTTGAGACAAAATAATACAAAATGTTGATTTAGACAATAATATTTTGTTGGATTGATGTCAGCGTTGTTTATCTCTCTAAAACCACATGTGGCGTTTGATACTGTGAAATGTAAATTTAATTATATACACGGTACGATGCAAAGTGTGAATCATGATAATTATATAAGACAATACAATATCAATGTGTGTACTATTTTAGACTGGGATCGTGTCGAGTCAATACGTCAGAGAAAAAAATTAAACTTGACATGTTTACCTCTGACATTATTGCCTCTGATATTTTCCACTGGCATTTTACAGATTATATATACAGTACTATAATTCTTCATAATAACAAACAGTCCGTTGAATGTTTTAGTATAGTTTATATACATTATAACACACAATAATTATAACACTTCTATGTATAAATAACACAATTTAGTGCGACTTCATTAGCAACTACAACGTTGTGTCGTGTGCCCATTCTTCGGGTTAAAAATTAAATTAAATGAAATGGTTATAAATACATATATAATACATTACTTTAAATACATGAACTATTATTTCATAGTATTTCATATTAGACCAAACAAATTTTCACTGATTGTTGACATAACATTAAATAATTATAATGGTGATCACCACGACGACTAACATAAATTTCAGTGCACAACAATGACAATTGTATAATATTATCCATGTAACAGTAATAATTTGTGTACGCATACATAATTTTTTTTTTTTTACATTACTATAAGTTTTTCAGGCCTTTAAAAGAAGAAGACTTTCATCTATTATGCAGTATACTATTATACTAAGATGCAGTGTGAAACATAATAATAAGCTATGCAGCAAAATATCAATATACGCGGTGGCCTAGACAGGAATTTTGCAAGGGGGAGGGGGCTCGAACCTGCGAGCGCGTTTTGGACCTCTAGAGGGATTTTATCTAGTAAAAGCCCCAAAATCAACTACCGTCTAACAGGCAAACAAACACGCCTGACCCGGGGGTGGGGCTCGTGCCCCTCCCCCGCGCTACAACATAATTTGCGTTATATTTACATCATACATACAAATTATTAACATGAATATAGCATATCAAAATGTTAACTGTCCGGTTGATTATTTAGTATTGTAAATACATTATATTATGACATGATAATATATAAATATACTTCATTGCCGTGTGTTATATGACTTAATCAAATACGATTAATTGATAAGCTACACTATACGTCATGTGATTTGAAATTAATTTAGTATATTCCACCAAAAATATGTTCAACTCCTTATAATGTCTAGGATGTGGTGTGGCAAAATTGGTAGAGCGGGCGCTTTCCGATCATGAGATCCCGAGTTCGAACCACCGCGTTTGCCCTTCAGCAAGACAATTTATCCACAATTGCTGCTCTTTACCCAGGTGTATAAATGGGGACCCTGTACAGGAGGTGAAAGCCTTTATGTGAAGGATCTTCTCAATGCCCATTAGCCGCTTGGAAGGAATGCTTCCCAGGGAGTGGAGATGGTGCACACAATGTGTGCTGGTTTGTCTTGTATCCTATGACCGGGGTAATAATATCATTGTAAAGCGCTTAGAGATGATTTTCAATCGGCGCTATATAAATCGAGTATATTATTATTATTATTATAAGAGCAGCTACTGATCGATATAATTTTTGTGTACACCTATAGGTCAATTTCCTTGCAATGCTGGTAAGGATGTACTGAAGATGAATGGAGTGAAAGATAAGAGAGATAGCTCATAAAGGAGTATTTTGAATGG
Source organism: Echinarachnius parma (assembly GCA_037951105.1). Lineage (NCBI taxonomy): Eukaryota > Metazoa > Echinodermata > Echinoidea > Clypeasteroida > Echinarachniidae > Echinarachnius > Echinarachnius parma. Next base: position 79,072 of record JBAMJV010008659.1, read on the forward strand.
GTGATGGGTCAGTGAAAAGAAAAAAATTATAAAGTATACAGGTGGTACTTGTACATAAATGAGCACATGCTTATTTATATATTCACTGATTTGAAAGATTTCTAGACTTGGTCCTCGCTGTCAGTTGTCTTCTGCGATGCCGATACGTTGATGTTCGAGAGAGATTGCGATGCCGGAGCAGCAGCTGCACCCCGACAGAAGCAGAAAACCCGCCTGAGAAAGTAAACGTAGCCCTCCCGAAAATTCCTGTTGGTCGCTGCGTAGATGATGCAGTTAACGCTGCTGTTGGTGTGCGCGAGCAGGACTGAGAAAATGTTGAATTATGATTATAAGATAATGGCTGCTGTTATGGCGAGCAGACTGCAAAAAGTTATACCAAGTATTATACATGAGAATCAGGTTGGTTATATAAAAAATAGATTAAGTGGTTTTAATGTAAGACTAACACAAGATGTGTTTGAATTTGTGTATGAAAATGGGTTTGAAGGTGCATTTATGATGGTGGATTTTAAAAAAGCCTTCGATACTATTGAATTTCAGTTTATAGAAGAATGTTTGAGACATTTTAACTTAGGAGTAGATTTTTGTAATTGGGTAAAATTGATGTATAATGATGTAAAAAGTTCAGTATTGGTTAACGGGTGGAAAACTAGAAGTTTTCAGATAGGTAGAGGAATAAGACAAGGCTGTCCTCTATCTGCAATGTTGTTTATATTGGCCGTAGAAATAATGGCAGAAAAGATTAGACAGAATGAACAAATTAAAGGTATTTTGTATGGTGATAAAAAAATAGAATTAAAAGTGCTGCAATATGCAGACGATACATCGTTATTTTTTCGGGAAAAATCATCTTTAAGATATATTATAAAAGAACTAGAATCATTTGGAAAGGCAGCCGGTCCCCTTATTAATAAAGATAAAACAATATTGAAATGGTTAGGCCCAATACAACAAAGATGGGATTTTCATGAATATGGACTACAATGGACTGAAGGTAGCGTAAAATATTTAGGAGTCCATATAAGTACTGATTTGGAACTGGTGGTAAAAAAGAATTGGGAAACAAAATTACAAAAGATTCAAAGAATTGTAGATAATTGGAAAAAAAGAAACCTTACACTTTTTGGTAGAGTACTTATTGTAAAAACATTGCTCATTAGTCAAGTTGTTCATTTGATAATGTATTGTTCGGTACCACAACATGTAAGAAAACGATTAGAACAAATTTTGTATAATTTTGTTTGGAATTCAAAAATAGACAAAGTTAAAAGAGAAACAATTATTAAAGACTATCATGAAGGTGGTATTAAGATGATCGATATTGAAAAGTTGATTATAAGTTTCAGATTAAAATGGCTTGGTAAAATATTAGATGGTTCAGATGGCTTTTGGAAAGAGATGTCAAATTATTATTTTCAATCTTTAGGTGGGCTAAAGTTAATTATGAATTGTTCTATTGATGTATTCATGGTAGACACATACTTTGTTAACAAATTGCCACCGTTTTATTTAGAAATACTGAAATCATGGGTCATTATGAATACACAAAATGAAAATAATAGTGTTGATTTAGATAAACAGATTATATGGTATAATAAATATGTAGTATTTGAAAAGAAACCTTTCTTTTTTAAGAACTGGTACTCAAGTGGAATAATTTATTTGAAAAATGTTTGTTTTGATAATAGATTTATTACAACATCAACATTAATAGAAAATGTTCGTAATAAGAAATCAAAAGTAATTGTAATGTTTGAATATTTTAAATTACAAAAAGCGATACCCAAAGTATGGATGAGTAATGTGAAAGAACCAATATGTTTAGAAATACCAACAGTTTTGATTGGAGGAAAAGAAAGACTTATTCAAAAAGTACCAAGTAAATTATTTTATATTTTTCTTTCGAAAAATGGAAACACAATTGAAGGCCCATCATATTGGGTAAAGAAATTAGATTGTTATGTTGATTGGAAATATGTTTATAAAAGAAATGTTGTGTGCATTAAGGAGAACAAATTAAGACAATTTAACTTTAAAGTAATTTATAATTTAATCGCAGTAAAAAGAAAATTATTTTTGTGGAAACTTAGCGATAGTGATACATGTGAAACTTGCCATTGTCGAGAAGATTTATGTCATGCTCTATTGGAATGTAAAATGAATGAAATATTTTTTAGAAACTTTACGCAAATGGTAAAATATGTTTATAATGTAAATGTAGAAATGAATGTATTCACATTACTGAAAATAAATGTAGAAGACAAAATCAATGATATTTTAACTATAGCTTTTTGGAGCATATATAAAATGATAGTTATCAGAAATCAATCAGGAAAAGATGAAAGAAGCAGAAAACTATGGTTTACATTCTTAAATGAAGTTCACGCTCGCATACAAATAAATGATTACTTGCATAAAGAAAACAAAAAAAAAATGTATTATTTACCATTTATGATAAAAACATATTTGTAATGTCTAAATTGATGTAAAAGAGAAAATTATTGAAACATGATTTGTTAAACTGTATGGAACTTGAAGTGAAATCAATAAATGCCTGGAAAGGTGAAAGAAAAAAAAAAAAATATTATTATTATTATTATAAGAGCAGCTACTGATCGATATAATTTTTGTGTACACCTATAGGTCAATTTCCTTGCAATGCTGGTAAGGATGTACTGAAGATGAATGGAGTGAAAGATAAGAGAGATAGCTCATAAAGGAGTATTTTGAATGGGTGATGGGTCAGTGAAAAGAAAAAAATTATAAAGTATACAGGTGGTACTTGTACATAAATGAGCACATGCTTATTTATATATTCACTGATTTGAAAGATTTCTAGACTTGGTCCTCGCTGTCAGTTGTCTTCTGCGATGCCGATACGTTGATGTTCGAGAGAGATTGCGATGCCGGAGCAGCAGCTGCACCCCGACAGAAGCAGAAAACCCGCCTGAGAAAGTAAACGTAGCCCTCCCGAAAATTCCTGTTGGTCGCTGCGTAGATGATGCAGTTGACGCTGCTGTTGGTGTGCGCGAGCAGGACTGAGAAAATGTAGGCGTTGCGGTGGGCAATGGTCTCGCCGACGATGCTGATCAGCATGTAGGGAGACCACATGGTAAGGTATGCGATGACGATGACGAGCAGGGACCGTATCAGTTTCATGTCGGATGAATTGCGTCGGGACGTCATCCCGTCCTGTTTAGCGACCTGTGTGGTAAGTGGAAGGCAAACAAAATACTTTCGTGTTTGTTCAATTCAAATGGGCATCGCTTCGCATAAGTTTGTCTTTTACTTAATGTAAACAAGTCACTTTGACGTAATGATATATCGGAGACCCAATATACTAATAAGCGTGAGTATTTTTTTCAATAGTTTGACCATCTATTGGGACATTCTTATAAAAGACAAATTATTAGCAAAATATGTGACGACAGAAAACGCAAAGTAGTGTAACCTTCGAAACAATCAAAAAGACATCAACACGTCTGTTTATCGTGCTAGCAAATATTTTTGTTATTTAAGAAACCGGTGGGCCTAAAATCTAGTTAGGACTAAACAACTTCTGTTTTGATTATAATATCAACGGTTTGATAAACTACGTCGCTGGTAAAACCAAATGTTATAAAACTTGTTTGTTTATCATTACAGGATACATGCAACCAATATAGATGTCTGAATTTGGGGGGACTTAATTTCAAAAGAATTTCGCAATAGCTGGATAATGATAACATATCACGTTTGTGTTGCTTAGAAATAAAATGATGAGTCTACATTCACACAAATTTGATAGAATCTAAATAAACAAACATTTTCAATATGAATGTCTTATACATAGACAAAATTAAACGAAATAATTAAGATACAACTGTACAACACGTAAACTATACTACATAAACAAAATCCATGGCACAGTTATATTTTACTTGATCTACTCTGTTAAAGCAAAGGACAAAAACAAACAGAGGACCTATTCATGTAATTCCTATATATAACCATGCTAACATAATTATGGTATTTCAACTCCGAAACGATTATCAGATTCACTTGCATGTCTTATGAATATGTTCTAAAACAATATTCTAAACATGCTAAACAATAACACATCAATTATTCATATTGGGAAATTAATTTGGATTTTAAGTTTTACTTTAAAAGAGCAAAAATTGGTACTTGATGTTTCATAATAATATGATAATCTTTTGGACTTTTACACATAACACATACACATTTAACAATATAAGTGCCAACAGTGATGAAAATGGGATGACCTTCGCCACATTAAACAAGATTTCAACACGTTTATTACGCTAGCAGATATATTTTCATTTAACCCATTTACCTAGCATTTAAAGGGATAGTTCAGTTTTGGTGTTGAGGGCGCTTCCAGAATTTGTTTTTGTGAGGTAATGAATAACTGAGTGTTAACATTTGAAAGAGCACACAATTTTAATGACAGAATCAACTTTATTTGATCAAAAGCGGTTCAGAGACAGCTGAAACATCCATAAGTATATCCAATTGGAATCAATGTGGAGAATCAACTTTTATTTAATAATTAAAAACAATTTAAAAAACGCTCGAAATTTTTGAAAATCTACCAAATGATTTTAACATTGTTTTTTATGATCTCTCTTTTCACATTTGTTGAGACAAAAATGGTTGAAACTTGAGGTGCCTGGAGGGCACCCTCTTGTGTTGACGGCTGCCTTTTGAATTAAAACAGCCCTGTAACTATGTTTTACTACCATTCAAGCAGCATTGAACTATAACTGTTAGTTTTTAAAGATAATTTTGCAAGTTTTAATTATTAAAATTCTCTTCGACCAAAACTGTACTATCCCTTTAAGTAGAATACTTTATGGCCATACAAGATTCCCCTAAAAGAGAAATTTCCCCAACATCTATTTTAGTTCTCTACACATTACAACATAATTTCATGCAAATAAGTCCAACATTGGCTTTCCGGGCAAGGGAGAATAATAAGAATCATTCCAAGTCGCTCGCTCTACCGGTTAATATCATTCATCACTGTTAGTTTTTAAAGATAATTTTGCAAGTTTTAATTATTAAAATTCGCTTCGACCAAAACTGTACTATCCCTTTAAATATAATGCTTTATGGCCATACAAGATTCCCCTAAAAGAGAAATTTCCCCACCATCTATTTTTAGTTCTCTACACATTAAAACATAATTTCATGCAAATAAGTCCAACATTGGCTTTCCGGGCAGGAGAATATTAATAAGAATCATTCCAAGTCGCTCGCTCTACCGGTTAATTTCATTCATCACGTACAGCATGGAGGCTGCCATTGATTTTTTTTTTGTATGAAACCCGGATTTGGAATTGTTCGCTCTAAAATGTCAAACCCGAAGAACTATTTTTTGTTGGCTCACGTTTTGACTTTTATTTATGCATTTGCATGAAATTATGTTTTACTGTGTAGAAAACAAAATCAAAAGTAAAATGAAGGTGGGAAACTTCTCCTTTAAATATGTACCGAGCAAAATACCGGATCTGGCGCGCACAAAAGAACAGATCGATCTAGATCATCATGGCATTTTTAGTCGCTTCTATTCAACCTTCTATACAGCCAAAGAATGATACAGCGTAAGTTCACTGGTCATGTAGCGCGCAGCCGCGCACAATAGAGGCAATCAATATAGCCCAGCGAACTGATAATCTGACCTGAGAGCATACATATTTTGTATAAGTTTGTATTCGAAATTCACCAAGAAATCTACTAACATTGCTGTCTTAAACTTGTAATTAAATGTTAAGTAGACAAGTTGAGTGGTACAAATCATAGACAAAGGTACATCAGACTTCACTCTTTCGATATAACTAAAATGAGAAGGGCAAACTATGATATAAAATAATTTCCAAGCTTATTAAATAGGCTTTCCTCGGAACCGGGAAATCTCGGCTCCCGTCTCTTAACACGTCTCACTGGAACCATGAAAACTCGGGTTCTGTAGTGAAAACTGAAAAGATTAACATTTTTAACAAAGCGGGGCAGGAGCATAGCCATAAATATCCAGGGGGGGGGGGGGGGGGAAACCTCCGACGAGCGCATATGGTCCAGGATTTAGAGCCCGCCCCCCCCCCCCCCCTCCACCCCCCCTCGGAAGCCTTGGTATTTGAATCATTCAACGCCCCCCAAAATCAATATTATAGGCCATCAACTAAGTAAGAAACAAGCAATACAAAAATGGGACGTAGGCTGGGGGGGGGGGGGGGGAGGGGGGGGGGGGGAGGATTTCAGACTCTTTTGATATACTAATAAAGCGTGGGGTCAAACTGTGCATTTGTATATAAATTATATGGGATAGAGTGGACGAAAATCGACGCTTATTGTATTTCCGAAAAGCTAATTTGCCATTTTCATCTGAATTATACTGCTCCATCACCGGGGGACACCCATGAACCCTCGATCGTGAACCCAAAACAAAAACATATCATGGGAATGAATCCAACGTGATGGGAATCCGAGTGGAGACGTGGTGGTGCATTGTAATTTCCCCCAAATGGGTGGAACCTACATCTATTTACGACTAAATTTAACTTCCGTTAAATCGGGTATTATAACTAAAGATTTAATACATTCGGTCACTAGGTAAATTACCAGCTAAATTCGTAATGATTCGCTGCTTGTCAATAAATTATAATGTTGTTTAGAAAATCGCTTCTATTATCATGACAGGATATGCAACCAATATAGATGTTTAAATTTGGAGGGACCTAATTTCAAAAGATTATCGCAATAGTTAAATAGATTTGGATTAGCTATAAAATATCACGTTTGTGTTGCTTTGAAGTAAAAAGGATGAGATTGCATTCACGCAAAATTTGAAAGAAACGGATCATACAAAGATTTGTTCCTCTAAAATACCTGCCTAGCTACATCACCCTCAAATAAACTTACACCGGGGAACTGAAAATAGATTGGGTAGCCTTCCCTGCTTGAATAAAAAATAGTCAAAAAATAGTTTTAAAATAGTATTAAAAAATAGTAAAAAAAAAAAAAATTACTATCGATATTTGAAACGCGAAATCAATATTAAAAAATGTACTTTTTTAAAGAAAAAAGTCAAAAAATATATTTTTAGGCAATTTTTGGGCTATTTTAGTACTATTTTTGAGGTGGAAAATAGCCTAAAAATATGTTTTTTGCTATTTTTTCTGACACACCTTGAAAAAATATTATTCTTGTGATAATTGAAAAAATCGATATTTGGAACGCGAAATCAATATGAAAAATTTTTATTTTTGTGCTATTTTTTTAAAGAAAATAGAAAACAAAATATTTTAGGCTATTTTTTGGCTATTTTAAAACTATTTTGGAGGAGAAAAATAGCCTACAAATATATTTTAGGGCTATTTTTTCAGACAAATCTTGAAAAACTATTTTTCTGCTATTTTTCTTGAAACTATATTTTGTTGTCTTTTAATTTTCATTCAAAGTAACACACTATCAATTAAATTGCATTTTTGCTACGTTTGTGTCATGAATTGTTTTAGCTATTTGAATAAGGAAATAAACATAGATATGTAGATGCATGTTTGCAATTTATTATTAAGCTGTTTGACTTGAATAACAGAAATCGACACTTTCAATCCCAAATAGCCAACAAATAATATTTTTTAGAGAACATTTTCCAAAAATCATCCATTTTATGGAAAAATAGCCAAAAAATAGCCCCAAAATAGTCAAAAAATATATTTTAATGGATTCAAAATTAAGCAGGGTTATTCGCCCAGTCGCATTTTACCTTATTGAGTCTGGCGGCGGATTTCCACACTTGGTAGTAGATTCGGACGTAACAGTAGATAATGGCGGCCAAAGGTATTCCACACCCGATACAAGTGTAGAAGATTGTGTACGTGACGTCAATGCTCAAGTCCGTCACACACATCATCGTCTTCCAATCAAACTGGTGGTAGACCCAGCCAGTAAAGTTGGGGACATCGAGGAGAAAGCAGATGACCCACATGCTGACCAGCATGACGGGCACGGTGCGACGGTTGTAGATGTCGGGGTAGCGCGCCCAGTGACAGATGCTGACGTACCGGTTGACCGCGATCCCTGCAATGCTCAACATCGAACAGCTACAACTATATTATTGTGAAAATGATATTCAAACCAACAATCAACATGATCAACCTACGCTTCAGGGCAAATCAAATTTGAAAATGACATAATTTACGCATGCCAAATTGGTTTGTCCACTTTGCCCGAATAACACATGCCCACAATAATAGCAAAAGGTTTTCCTGACAACCCCCCCCCCCCTCCCCCGAAAAAGAAAACAAAATGTCTTCAGCTATTTAGGTCGCTAAAACAATTATATTGACCTTAAAGGGATAGTTGAGTTTTGGTAGAGAGGGCGCTACACAAAATAATTTTGTTGTGAGATAATGAAAAACTGAGTGTCAAATTTGAAAGAGCATTCAATTTTAATGGCAGAATGAACTTTATTTGATCAAAAACGGCTGATATTCGATAATATTTGTTTTAAAATGGTTCCTCTTTTCAACAATTTTCAAAAGAGGTTTTTAGATAGTTGATTATCTCTCTATCTAATCACTATTTCAACAAAACATCACATGCACAATATTTTACTTAAAATGGTTTAAACAAATGAGTTTTTTGAAAGCGCCCTCTTTAGTTTAAACAGCTCTTTTCGAATGATAACAGGCTTTTTACTTGGTCGTTTGTAACGTTTTAATTCCTTTTGAGCATGGTGGAGTTATAACTATTAGTTTGTAATGTAATGGTGCAGGTTTTGGTTACTAACATTCAGTTTGACTAAAACTGTACTCTCTCTACCAGAACCCAACTACATGAATTTGGCTGCGAATTATAATTTTAATCGGAATTGTCATGATTCTAATCAATATTGATTACATTTATAATTACTGAATTATATTTATGATTACTTAATTTATGATTACTGAATTATATTCATGATTACTGAATTTATGATATATTGAAGTACTTTATGATTACTTCTTGAAGGACGTGTTTGTTTCATGCTGCAGCATTTTATGGATATTTGACCGTTTGGACCGGCAGATTTAAAATGTTGATATTTATACCAACTGAAAGGGTTTTTGTCAAGGACTAATCGTGTACGTGTTTCATCAAATTTACCTAATAAATTACCTAAAATATGAAATGTTTTCTACAAGATGATATTAGTAGGGGGCACAGAAAGTTTGTGGGGACACTTGCCCCTAAATAGCTGTGTAGCACTTGTGTCAAATGTAATACCGATTATTAATGCAGAGCGTTCCGCCCTTGGCCACCTGACATCAAGATACGAGTATGATTGTGTTCGCCCGAAATTATACTGTTTTACTCGCAATTGAGGTATCCTCAGAGTTTAATCGCGGGCACTAGAAATGCGAAGTAATTTCTTTTTACTTTGAAACGTACCTCGTGACACATATTATACCAATCATCTCGCAGAGCCAGTCTCTGCCGACGAAGAACCGCGCCTCAGTTACCACGCCAACGATGCCGAATGAATCGATCACGAGTGAAACGCACATGTCTGCCACCGCGAGATTGACGATGAAGACATTGCCTGTGATACAAACACAATTTGAAGAAAATGTGCATTCGTCGTTAAGCCGTTTAAAAAGCAAATGGACATTTGATGCAGATTGGTTTGTGTACGTCGTATCAACAAAGTGGTATTAAGATTTGTTTAAATGTCGACATCGGTTATTACCTCACTCATGATCCATTAAAGGGACTAAGTAACATTGTCCAAATCCTCAAAATACAATTGGAATTCTAGTTCCCTCATACATTGTTGTATTTCGTATTAACTATAAAATCATGGGACAGGTTTCGGTTTTTCAAATTTCCATTTCGTTAAAAATATATTTACGATTGAAGTGTTCAGATGTTGTTGGATAATCCAACAGATCACGAAAAGTTTTTCCCAAGTGAACAAAAGAGTAAATCGATGTTTGATTTTATCCCGATCGTTCGCGTGAATCCGAATTCGGATACTAGTACTATTGACTACGGTCGAAAGCGTCTATAGACGGAAGGTTTTTAATTGTGCATGACCGAAATTCAAATAATCAATTTAAATTGCATGTTTTATAATACATGTACAATGAAGCTATAAATTTGGGTCAAACTGAATTTTAAACCTAAACCTGCAAGGCTGCAAGTGCAACATAACATTACAAACTAATAGTTATAACTCCGCCATGCTCGAAAGGTATAACACACTACAAACAACTAAGTATACAGCCTGTTATCATAAAAAAAAAGAGCCGTTAAAACACAAGAGGGCGCTCTCTAAAAGCAAATGGACATTTGATGCAGATTGGTTTGTCTACGTCTTATCACCCATTTGTACGTCGTTTCAACCATTTGTATAACAAATTGTGCATGAGATGTTTTTAATAAAATATTGATCATCAACAACTAGTTAAAACCCTCTTTTGTACATTTTTGAAAAATGAAAGGGTTTATATTTATTTTCAACGGCTGGTTCAAAATTATTGAATTATCGTGGGCCCCACAATAATTACAAATGATTATATTTATGGATATTTCAGCCGTCTGTGAACCGATTTTGATCAAACGAAGTTGATTCTGTCATTAAAATTGTGAGTCTTCCCAATTTTTCACTCAGTTTTTCATTACCTCACAAAACTCATAACTTTATTATATTTTTGCAAATTAATACAGTTTTTGCAAGTCTATTTTTTGTCACTATTTATTATTTTTCACTATATCCCCTATTTTTTCCTCTATTTTTCCCTTTTTTGTTTGATAGTTTTCCCCCCTATTTTCAAACTATTTTTTTCTCAAAATTTTAATATTTTGCTATTTTTTGTTTCAAATGTTGTCTGTTTAAAATATATTTTTGGAATGAACAAAAATAGGGAAAATATATTTTGAGGGCTATTTTCCACTCTTTTTCCTCCGATTTTTGTTGTACGTGGGCACCGCCATTATAAGAGCTTTCTATAGCTCGGGTTGGTAGAGCACAGGTCTAGCGGTCTGGAGGTCTAAAGGCCCTCTAAAGGGTTCAATTTCCGGGGAATTTTCTTGCTAAATTTTTATGATTAGTTCGATACATGTATTTTGTTTGGCCCGTATTCCGAAGTCAGGTTTAGTTAAACCTCAGGTCTAAGCGAGGTTTAAGGCAGGTTTAAATTCGGCATTTAGACCTCAAGTCTAAATTTCAGTTTGAAGTCGAGTTTAACGATCCATGGTTTGAAGGCTGAGTTAAACCATGTGTACACATAGTTTAAGGATGGTTTAAGCAACTTTCAATCATGCTATGTACAAACTCGGAAATTTGGATTATTTGTTTTCCACAGTTGCACATCAATTGGATAGTCTTTTGGAAAACTTGTGAACCATCGATGTGTTCATTTTCGATCAAAAAATATCTAAAAGCTCGTCAGAATCACAACAGAAAAGCTGCATGCGGCTTTTCGATGCATCGGGCATCTACCGCGGTGCCGACCGGGCAGTTATGGCGGAGTACATGGTGATGAATGACCTTCGGGCCTTCGAATATTCAAGTCACGATAACTACAAAAATGCCGCGGTACTCACTATTGTTTTACGATAGAAAAACATACCCTTTCTAATGAAGAACTTGTGTAAGTTTCATGCTACAGATTTAAGTTACATGTTTGTTAGCGCAGCTTTTCTTTTCGGTCTGACAAGGTTTTGTTATGCTAAAAATGAATGCATTGCATTACTGTACGTGCACGTACCAAGGTTGCCAGATCGCGGCTAGTCTTGACGGCCAGACTCTTTACGTTTCACGGCCAAATTCGGCCAAACTTATTTTTTTCACGGCCAACTTTCACGGCCAAATTGTATCTACATAAAAAAGCAGTATATAGGTATACCCCCATGCAAAATCTCTAAAAAGTCAGGCTCTCGACACACTGTCATACATTTCCCAATGTTTAAATAATGCCTATGATATTGATTTAACAGATCTTAGTAAGAAAACGGCAAGATTTAGAAGAAAAAGGGAAAACAAGTTTGGATATAAAATACACTCGGGTCTGACATAGATGTCATGGCCAAGGGGAATAGGTCTAATAGAAATAGTTATGTCAAATTATTTTGTACGTGCTGTTCACGTGAATAGAGGGGTATGGGAGTTTAGGTGTACCATTATCTCCCAAAAATAATATTCTTATAAATGAACACCTTTAGTAGTCCACTCTATCAACAAATTCACAAAAATATGTTTCCAGAAAAAATATATACAAAAACGCATTGTTCATGTGTCTGAATTACGAACAAGACTAATTTGTCCAGAGCGCGTGTTTCTATCAACGCGCTCTGTCCGTACGTCCAGATCGATCGAACGAATCGTCCGGGATTCTCTCCAAACACATAGCCTACCGTACGCGTGAATAGCATTGGCGAATGTACTTGCAAATGTTTGGCCCGTTCTCGCTCGCATGGCAACTGATAGGAATGTTGTACACATTATTTCAAGTTTGATTACATTTTAAAATAGCTTTAAGGATATATTTTCTGTTTAATTATTAAAAAGGCCAGAAATGAAAATTCACGGCCAGATTTTCTTTTTACGGCCCAAATTCGGCCAAATTTGTTTGGCCGTGAAGTTATTTTTTTTCACGGCCAAACTAAATTTTATTCGGCCAGATTTCTGGAATCTGGCCGAAAAAAAGGCCAAATGGCAACCCTGGCACGTACACACTTACAACGCTACATACTCGTTTACTGTGTACATGTACAAAGGCCCGCATGTTGTGGTACATCGAGTCGTTATTCAAGATGTTGATGTTTAAAAATTGGCATATAACTTCCTCAAAAAAAAAATTTGATTCCTCGTATTGTTATGAAAACTTTTTTAGTTCATTATATAAAATACAGAGATTATATAAAATAAATATAGAAATAGTACCTAAGTATATTGAACCTATATTTAACACGTGACTTGTTTGCATCTCTGCTTGAGATCAGCACATACGTCATTGACTTAAACCTCATTTTTAGATTTAGACTCAGGTTTAACTAAACCTGACTTCAGGAACTGAAATTGAGTTAAACTTGCCTTAGACTGGAGTTAATGTTTAAGGCGAGTTTGGTTTTAGACCTCAGGTTTAGCTTAAAGGGGACCACTAGGCGAATAACAACATATAATATATTTTGGTAACATTTTGTGATATCAGATAGATACCCAACATTTTGCAAAGGGTTGTGTAATTCATAAACAATGCAATTAACTACCACTACTTACGGAACCAGTAATTTTTCATGGTTCCGTACGCGCCAAATTTGCAAGTGCGCCACGCGTAGGTTTGGAGACAATAGAATCTCGGACGATTCGTTCGCTCTGAACAAAGGTAGTCGTCGTACACGCATACCCACGAACGCATGTTTTAAAATGGTGATGCGTTTTCCAATTATATATTCTTTCTGGAAACATTTTTTCTGAACTTGTTGATGGAATGGACTACTAAATATGTTATGTTTCATCTATAAGAATATTATTTTTGGGTGGTGGTGTATACCCTTTACACCAAGTTTAACTAAACCGGACTTCAGAATACGGGCATTTGTGTCTAGAAACAACAGAGTTACAGCACAATGACGAAGTTAGCGTACCTGTTCTCATTAGGCTTATGTGAAACTCGCGTTACTGTGGAATTTCCCAAATAGAAATAACATAAATCACAACAATGTTTATCTTCTGAGCATTGCTTTGTAATATGATTGTAATATGTATGATTTGTATTTATAAATTATAACATCATCACGATCCTCCTCCGCTTCCTCCCTTTCCTCCTTGTCATCATCACTATCATCATGATCATCACCATTCTCATCATCACCATCACCACCTCTTGATCATCCATCAAGATCATCATCATCATCATCATAGTTAATTGTTTCATTACCAATGTTATGAAGACGTCGATGCAGCCACACGGCCCCGATGACGAGCACGTTACCAATGCAGCCAGTGACCATGATGACGATCGTATAGATCAGATAAAACATGTGGACCACGTACGCGTCGGGGTAAAGGTTCACGTACCCACTTGCGTCCTTCGACGCCGTGATCAGGGGCCATTCCGTGGTTGACGAAAACCTCATTGATGACGGGCTGATTAGATCTGCCGCTAATCCGTCTAACTGTGAAGTTGTCTCGAACTGAGACGTGTTCTTTGAACAAAAAGTATAATAAAATTACACTAAATTCGAGAGTTGATTTATGACTCAGATTGGTGATTGTGTCTTGCATTATAAAAATGCCACACTTTTCTTCCAAGTAGTTTTGACAAGAAAGTGTAGCATGCACATTCCCGATGTATCTGGAGATATGTCATGATTTTGCGACCAAGATATGACGGTATGAGTGTTTTACCAGAACATTGTAACGTTTCCATTGCACCGTTGCAGAGAGAGTTGCAATCGATTGTAAAGTTGCAATTAATTGCAATTGCGCATTTGACCTTATCAGATTTGCGTATTTAATCACATGATCTGACTTGCAACAATTGTAACTGTACAATCGATCCATATATTTCTGCAACGCGGCCCATATTTGTTAAAAGTGTGTGGGCACTCGTGTCAACACCCTTGTCGTTGATATTTTATTGCACCAATAATTGTACGAATAAAATATCTTATTCAATCAGCGTATTGGTAGAGCAGATATGGAACATTTTGGAGGTGAATGGTGACACTTTTCTAACATTGTTTTCTGTTCTTAAGCCCCAGTTCCAAACTCACGGTTTTCACGGCGAATCGCAACGATTTGGCATTCGTGGAAAAAATCGCTTAGGTCAAAAAAACGTTGCGCATCGTGAACAAGTGAAGAAAACAGTGAAAGCGGAGCCAAAACCGCCGTCTTAAACTGTTTAAAACAGTCGCCGCGCCAACACGATTATATATTAGTCGTCGATGCGAATTCGTGTTAAGTCATTTTCACTTCGTTGCCATTCGTTCTGACTCGTACCGCGTCTATGCACAGATCGTCGCTTTCCGCTCTGGTTCGTATTATGTCGTGGCGATTTGAGGCAAACTGCAACGAATCAGTACGACGCAGAACGGTGTAGGAAGTCATGACTGCGCGGAAAACAAAAAGTAGACGGAGAATCTTCTTTCGAATAGAGTCAGGCCGTCATGCAATCGTCTGTTCTCCCTTGCCGAACAAGAACCACATGTCCAAGTCACACATTCCCGTCAGAGGCAGAGCTGAAACAATAGCCATAATTATCTTGGAAACAAAATTTAACATTTAGAAAAGTTTGCTCTGCCTTCCCTTATACGTGATGTGAAAAACAAGAACTACCACGTATAACTACGGTTTAGCCATGATATTCCCACCGGATAGCCTCGTTTCATTGCATTCTACAGAAATTCCAACACGTAGCTCTAACGGGAGACTTTACAAGTACATGTGACTGGGGCATTAGCGACGAAGTGGTATGGTTCACAACGAATAACAACGATGAGCAACGATTGTGATCAAATCGTCGCGGCATGGCGACAGTTTTGTGCCGGTTTAAACCGGTTGTTGTGCCTCCACGAGTCACGACGTTCTACGCGATTCGCGACGATTTGTTCGAAGAACAATAACGAATTACAACGATTCACAACGACCTGAGCGATTTTCTCCACGAATGCTAATCCGTTGCGATTCGCCGTAGAAATCGCCACTATGGGACAGCAACGTTTTTTTTTTCTGCGACGATTTTCTAC